>CAUDMG010000885.1:105000-143649 GCA_958450375.1 Homarus gammarus | reverse complement strand
GGGAAGGGGGAGTATTGTATTGGTTTCCTTCCCTACAAATGCTTATCGCTAAGTACCCCGATTTACATGGTCAATTGAACCCACAGGGTACCGCGGAAAGTGAAATCCGCGTAAATGGAACAACAGAACGTATGGGATTAATTCCAATAGAGACTGGCCCGACCCCCAAACTCCACTTTTTGACAACACACAACTATGTTGTAGTAAAAATTTTATCTTAACTTTATGATGGTATGCACAAACAAGTAATATAGAAGAGGTTAGGTTAGGAAAAATAAAGGTTAAGTTAGGAAAAATAAAGGTTAGGTTAGGAAAACTAAAAGTTAGGTGTAACACTTACGTTAGTCGAAGAGATGGGTCGGCATACGGGGGTGGAGGCTGGTTCCGAGGCAGAGGGCAGATTACTGGCCCTCAGGTGAATCACCATTACTAGGTGCATCACCATCACTATCAGTTACAGTTGTCAGGGCTTCCCTGACAAATCCCTCAAAGACACCTTCACTGTCACTATCACTATCACAGAACAATGGATGCACGTATACACGGTGTGACCTGGAGGGATGAAACTGCCGCGGTTATGTCAAGCGTTGTCTTTCCTCCCTCCCTCCCCGGGTGGACACGTCATATTACCTTAAACCAATTACAGCTAGCAGCAAAGGGGGGGTAGGGATGCATGGCCAATCACAGTCCGATTCGTCATATGACGTCAGTGATAACGCAACAGAGACATGCACTGCGCAACCTTACCGCGTGGCTTGCCTAGGCGGAGGGAGGAGGCGGGAGCAGGCGGGTGGGGCAAATCTAAAAATAGCGTCGTGCCAGACACTCTGCGCGTATACGGGTAGATGAACCGCGGAAAGTGAAAGTTCGGTTCTGGCGAGGCACCGCGTATATGAGAAATTGCGTAAAGTGAAACCGCGTAAAGCGGGGTAATACTGTGTGTGTATAATATATATATATATATACAGGTAGTCGTCGACTTACGACCTAGATTGGTTACGGCCGCCCGGTCGTAAGTTGATCTGGTCGTAAGTCGGCCTATGTTATAATTACCTTACGTATATTATAATGTGTAATGATAATATAATGATCTTTAAGTCATATTTTATCAACATTTTCTTTGTTCATTATTGTTACGGTCGTCAGGTTTAAGTAAATCACTGCATACTACAGTACAATTGGTTTATTATATACACAACATACAAAAAAAAAAAATACAGGTGCAAAACATATAAAACATTTTAGTTGCAAAACATACAAACACATACAAACATACAAAAAACATCTTATTGGCCGCTGGTACTTGGCTGTGGATCGTCGATGTCGTCAGCTGGGGCAGCCTTTGGGGTAGCCGGAGGAGTTGTTTTTTTCATGAACATGGTGAGCTTTGTCTGAATTGTTCGTTTCTTCTTCTCCTCGTAAATTTCTTGATACGGACGAAACGAATTGCGTGCCATCCGCTCAATCCTTGCAAATCGTTCGATGTTTGGGTCCATTCCTTCAAAATGGGCAAGAAGTTTATTCAGTAGAGATAAACCTTCTGATAATCCTTTAGTGGCAGGTTGAGGAGTAGATGAAGACAGTTTCCTCTTGGTAGACATCTTGGGGGGGGTGGTGGTTCAAGAAAAATTTCCAAGACAAAAGAAAGGCACAAGGCAAACAGACACGGAGGGAAGTGTGCTGTACCAGCGAGCGTGTTTGTAACTGAGCGCGGGGATGCGCGCGGCTCCAGCTCCCGGCAGCGCCAGGAGGCTGGGGCCAAAACTGTCGTACCGCCGGTCGTAAAGTCGAACAGACGTAAGTCGCATAGGTCGTAAGTCGACGACTACCTGTATATATATATATATATATATATATATATATATATATATATATATATATATTTCATTAGCCCAAATAAAGCACGCGGACTTCTACATACAATCAACACCTCAACCCGCTAGGATTCGAACCCACGCCCCACGAGCCCATGACTGTGACCGGGGAACGCTACCTCTGGACCACCAGGATACAGTCATGGGCTCGTGGGCCGTGGGTTCGAATCCTCACAAGACATGAGGGACCTGCTACAGTCTCTACACCGCAGGATGGACACCCTCGAGCAGCTCTGCTCCTCCATGCCTGCTGCTACTCCAGCCCCACACACTGTCCTACCAACCCCAACATCTTCGTCCTGCCTCAGACACCGCCACCAGCTCCCAGCACAGTGCACCTATCCTCTGCTGGTACCATCAATGCTTCATCGCTAACGCTAGATGTTGTGAGGCTCCCTGCAACTACTCGGGAAATGGCATCGACGGGATTGGCTGACGCCACAACCTCCGTCACTTCAGGCGTCTTACTGCTGCATATCACCGACCGCATCTCCGGCAGGAAATTCCTTGTTGACACAGGAGCATCGGTCAGCATCATCCTCCTTACTGAAGACACATCAAAGCAACCTTCATATGACCTGTTCGCTGCCAACGGTACTCCCATCTCCTACGGCACACACATCCTCGCCTTAGACCTCGGTCCTTCCAAGAATCTGCGCTGGTCTTTCGTGGTGGCAGACCTCTCTCAACCCATCCTTAGCTTCGACTTCCTCACCTTCCACAAGCTCGTCGTCGACCCAATCAACCTCTGCCTCACCCATGAGCCTACAGCACACATGATCCGGGGTACACGTGCTGCAGTCGCCGACACTATCACCTGCCTCTCGCTATCCAACGAGTTCTCCTCCCTGCTCAAGGAGTTCAAGAACTGTTCTCTCCCCAAGTCTCCACCGCCACCAATGTATGGAATCTTCCACCACATCGAGACTATAGGACCTCCAGTCTTCTTACGCCTTCGCCCTGTGCTCCTGAACACAGCCAAGGCGGAATTCAACAGACTCCTGCAAGACGGCATCATTCAACCTTCAAAGAGTCCCTGGGCATCTCTTCCTCACATGGTTCCAAAGCCATCATCCAACGACTGGAGGATATGTGGTGACTACAAAACCCTGAACCTCGTCACCAAACCTGACAGGCATCCTATCCCGCATGTCCAGGACTTTCACCACAAACTCCACGGCAAGACCATCTTCTCGAAAATCAACTTGGAGCGTGCCTTCCATCAGATTCCAGTGGCACCTGCAGATATCCAGAAGACTGCCCTCACCACTCCGTTCGGTCTCTTCGAGTATGCCTACATGAGTTTTGGATTACGCAATGCAGTTCAGACCTTCCAGAGGTACATGGACCACATGCTTCGCGACCTCGACTTTGTCACTGTCTACATAGACGACATTCTCGTCGCATCTCCAACGCCTGCCGAGCATCATCACCACCTACAGATCCTTCTCCAACGCCTGCAGAACAACAACATGAAAGTTCATCCCACCAAGTGCGTCTTCAGAGCCTCCTCCATCGACTTTCTTGGTTACAGAGTCTCGCCGAGCGGCATCCAACCCCTACCACAGAAGGTAACTGCCATCAAGGAGTTCCCCAAACCTGAAACAGCGAAGAAGCTCGAAGAATTCCTGGGTTTAGTCAACTACTACCACCGCTTCATTGCCCAGACTGCTAACATCCTCGCTTCTCTCCACGATCTTCTCAAGGAGCTCCCCAAGACGTCTCACAAGCCTCTCATATGGACTCAAGAGGCTTTTACAGCATTCACCACCATCAAGCAGCACATCACACGCCTTACCCCGGTGGCTCATCCTGCTCCCAATGCCCGGACAACGCTCACAACAGACGCTTCTTCTACTGCCGTGGTCAGGCATGGGCCGCTTGAATACAAAATGGCGCGGCAAGTCTGGACCCTCCAGCCACTCTCCGTGTAAATGACCAAATTTACCGCGTAATTAAAGCATTTCATTTCTGGCAAGGCACCGCGTAAATGACCAAACGCGTTAACCAAAACCTCGTAAATCAAGACTATACTGTAATAACAATTATAAATAAGTAAATAAATAAATAAATACCAAAGTGGAAAATATAAAAAAATATCAAGACTGAGAAAGTGTGTTGTCAAAGTAAGAGAAACAATTGAGACCCTGCAATTGTGAAAATGAGGCAAAATGTCCGTCAAATCAGCAACTAGGGACTTGGTCACAATTATTTTTATGCCATATGACAGCAGGGTCTGCCAATAGACAACAAATTATGTTTCCAATATCTTCCCAGATGGTAGCACCTCCCTGTTTGATAGCTGCCTACTACCTGCCAATACCCAGTGCTATTACCCATATCAAAATGAAGTCCTCATATATTGCATACAACAAAAGAAATAATGCTGTCATGAACACAACTCCAAATAAAAATATAATGACCCCTTTCAGCACAGATATGTTTAACACTCACTTATCTACTAATGATTCCTTGTGTGCTAAGTAAAGTGTAAGTGTACTAAATCTTCAGTTTTATCCCCACATACACCAAAAGACATGTCATAAGGATAATGAAACTAACATTTTATTATCCAGTATGATTACTGCACTCATATTACATAATACCTGTACTGGCAACAAAATAAACAGCCCCTCAACAAGTGCTAATCTTGTCAAATATGATTTCACTGCTAGTTTGTAGAAAGTTTTCCAAACCAACAGAGGTCATATCAAAACTACACACACTATCCAGCATACTAGTCAGTACTTGTGGTAGATATGTAGATACACTTATGATCCTGAACAACGGAGGCAGCACAGTGGCCACAACATAACCAGAACTATTATGATGCACACTTAAATCAGCTTTGCAGTCATGTCATTGGCAAAACTACAGTACTGTATATTCCTTCACACAAGCAGCAACTCATTTGGACATGATCAAACCTATACAATTTTATATAGGGTAATGGACTTTACATAAACAGTGCTATATTGATATGTATTATGAACCACTGGTGAGTCAACACTGACTAACATCTGCAAGATCTCTTGTATTTTTTCTAATTATGGCGGTGATACAGCACAGGTGTTAAAAACAATTTGTGCACTGGTTTTGCAAGGCTCTCAGAAATTCATTTCCATCTTGCCCACAAATAATTTACTACACATAGAAAAATGCTAAATAATATAGGATTTATATTGTACAGTACAGTACTGTACTAATTGTCTTTCTTCATAAATGTTATTTGGTCACTAATTGAAACAAAAAAGCAAGGAAAATACTTCAGTTGCCAAGCTAACATGGATAATTACTACAGGTATATCAATAATTGTTCAGTTAGTTTGATGCAATATTAATTTATGTATACTTTCTGTATTTTACCCTAGGGGCTATTTTACATATATATATATATATATATATATATATATATATATATATATATATATATATATATATATATATATATATATATATATATATATATATATGTCAACAAGTCACAAAGTTACTGAGACACTTAGGATGACCAAGTGAGTTAATAAGTGAGCCATTACAATGCTTAAATAAGACTTGGGTTACATGAGCATCACACTGAGACACTAAATAACTCAATTGAGACATAGAGCCAAGGAAAACACCTAAATTAATTTGGTAAGAAATTGAAATGGCAAAGTTAGTATATTAATAGAATAGAGTACAGTATGGCTCTAATGACTGAGTTATCAAATTACTTTAGTGAAATACAGTACAAAGATTACTGATTGATGTAACAAGTCACTGAGTTGAAGTTGTATAATGCTCATTTGAGATAAGTTGTGAAATAAACCAATCTAAATCTTATATAATTATTTCAGAGTTCTAAATAAGCCAAAATAATAATGTAAAATATAAGAAAGCTTCCCAGCAGCATACAGTATCCAGTTATTTCGACAAGATGTCAAATTATCCTAAAGGGCAGTAAGTTACCCTACATTGGCAATAAGTTGCCCTACCTAGGCACTAAGATCATTTGTGAATCAACAATTCTAGCATTTTGAAAGTCTGAAAAATACAAGCTACAAAAATAAGAACTGTACAGTACGGTAATTGGATTAATCTTAACAAATTGTTACATCAAAATGGTAGATGGTAATATTGAAATTACTGGTAATTGACTTCAGTTTGATATAAGTTAGTAAATCATGGAATTTGTGCTCATGCCAAGTGAGTTTGTCAACCATCGAAATACAATCATTTCTTTACAATAACTTCAAAATCTAAAGAGTTTGTTGTATCAAATTATTTAGCAGTAATCAATTTACATAGTGCATGAATCCTTAGTCCTCATGTCTAATTTAGTCCAAATTTCTCTCATGTCTTATAAGGGTCCACAAGTCCAACATACAGTATACAATTCTCAGAAACTAGGTGCCATGCAGTCTCCCAAGTCGCACATGTCACCTACAACTCTGCAAATCTATTACTTGTATCCCACGAACCTCAGTTAATCTTGTAATAGTATGTCTTGCAGGTTACTCTTCCATTCAGTCCAAATGTCTTTTATATAACATGTGGACACTCTTTTTATCCCAAAGTCCTTCACAGTGTATTTTTCATGCCGCATATGCATCATTTTGTCCATATTGGTCACAGTTCATATTTTACTTTACTTTATCCTCTTCACCACTCTAGGTTCATTACAGTAAGTAATAAAGGACATGTTAGATTTTCTGCGCCTTGCCATAATAAACAAGTTTCTAAGGTCTTGTCACGTCATTAGCTAATTCTCTTAATATTTTACCCCATTAAATTTATGTCTACGGTAATCAAATTTCACAAGTCCTTCAAATCAGGTTTAAAGAGAAGCATCTATCAAATTCTAATCATGTCAGTTTACAATAACAGGATGACATAAAAAAAAATCTGGCATAAAATAAATGAATGAATAACAACAACAGCTTGATGTTAACACTGAACTACAGTCACTCAAGTTAAGGTCATTGGCACTGACTAACAATAAATAATTAACACAGACACAAAGTGCCACTGAGTCAATGATGCATCAGTAAGTTGACCACAGTGAAGAAGTGGCCATATAATATGATAATGCAGAGTTATAACTGCAGCGTGTGTCATCAAGCGTGCAGTAGTGGTAGATTATATGTCACATGAGAGTAAATATCAGACCTTACAATCAGACCAAGGCAATTTTAAATGCCAAACTCTTTTCAATTATAATAGATACAACAGTACATGACATACATTTCAGTATTCAGTTAGTCCAGGTACTGTACTGTAGTGTGTACAGCTGACAGCTCCCTTTCACGTACAACTTGGTCAAAATAATGTACTGACTAATACTGTACCGATGTAGCCTGAAACTCTCTCTTGGGGTAAGAAGTGACCTATAAAGTTATTGTGTTGAGAGATTACAATAAAGTTTGTCTGATGAACCAAATTGTTCTGATGAAAGTTGCGAGAGAAAACTAGTAATATTCTGAATTTTAATTTACCCTATTAAATAAAAAAAATTATCCAAATAAGATCTTCATTAAATAATAATTATTGGATTTTCTTATCAACTTTGTTTCACATTACATGTTGAAATATTAATTAGATGCTTCGGGTTTCATATGACTTTTCTTTATCTGCAGCAAATATACTTACTATACCTAGTGAGGTCCATAAATTACCAACTACTGTATATACTTTCTATGCAACACAATTTTGATAATACTGTACTGTAATCTTTTAAACATGCTTTTTCGCAAATCTTCTCAATGCTCATTTATTTCTATACAGTACAGTCCAGTACAGTACTTCTAAAAGACTCTAAACAGTTGTTAAGTCTCATCTCTCTGCATCAGACAAAAATCAATTGGTTATACAGTATTACAGTTCACATCTCAAAGACAACTTCATTTTATAAAGCTTAATGGTGACCAGATCACCTTCAGTACATCACTAATCAGAGAATCCACAAAGAATCTGGGCCACCTCTCATCAGGTCCAGCCTAGAAGGAAGGTTCCAATTTTCAGGTCACAGCCCTTGTTACAGCTATTGTCACACCAAGACAGGCATGTATTCTGGCCGTGGGTCATTGTGCCTTGTGCATCCTACGCGCCCCCATAAGTTCTTCACAGATGACATACATGGCTCCCGTTGCTCATCTGAAAGACAGAACTTCATAAGTTAGCAAAAGCAAAATAGTAGAAGAAAAAAAAAGTGGTCATATATATCTAATACTAAATCCTAAATGGGTGCTAACATTAAACATTAAAAGTGTATTGAAGATTTAATAAACATTATGGTCACAGTTCTAAAATTACTCCCAAAAGGGAATTACCTGAGATACAGTATCATAGTGTTCCACTATATAACTCAAACCAGTTACGGTATAAAAAGATCACAACAAATACTTTGGGAGGCACAAGAAAAGAAGCCAAACACATTGGCTGTACATCTCATAAAGGTCCCATCTTCACCTAATGGAGCCCATTAGGACTTGATTGATTAAAGACTGAGTCCCAATCCTAGTGGTTAGTTTAACTCAGAGCAGGATCCATAAGGATTGGGCTCTTCCAACCAACAGCACTAGAATATATATATATATATATATATTGATAAAATCACACGGGAAAATGGAAACAACGGAGCTCCGTTGTTTCCATTTTCCAGTGTGATTTTATCAAGATTTATCTTAGCCACGTTTTCATTGTAGATTTACCCCCCACCAATCCTCCCTTCAAGAGAAAGAGTGGGTGAAAAAAATAAATTTTAACATTTTGTATGAAATAATACCTCAGATTAAAGTTAGGATAATATAATTGGCATTGCTGGATTCCTTGTAAGACCAGGAATATTTTGAATATAAATGTCATATATTTTGCACAAAAGATAACATATTTACTCAGAGAAAACATTTTATCTAAAATTTGCATGTCTAATGCAAAATATATGATGTTTATATTCAAAATGATCATTAAATTATAAAAATTCCAGCAATGTAAATTATATTCTGACCGGGTAATTTGTATGAATTTTATGAGCTAAAACAAATATCTTCAGTTAATAAAAAAAAAAATATTCTTCACAGGGTAACAGATGGTCGGTCGGTCCCAAGGAGATGTGTGGGAAAACCAGAATAGTATTTAACTTTTTAGTAATAAATAATACCTCAAACTAAAGTTAGGATAATATAATTGACATTGCTGGATTCCTTGTAAGACCAGGAATATTTTGAACATAAATGTCATATATTTTGCACAAAAGATAACATATTTACTCAGAGAAAACATTTTATCTAAAATTTGTATGTAATGCAAAATATATGATGTTTATATTCAAAATGATCACCAAATTATAAGAATTCCAGCAATGTAAATTATATTCTGGCCGGGTAATTTGTATGAATTTTATGAGCTAAAACAGGCAGTCAGGCAGGGTGGAGGGTGGGGCAAATCTAAAAATAGCGTCTGGAGCCGGACACTCACCGCGTATATGTGGAAAAAATCCGTGTTAAGTGAAAGTTCAGCTCTGGCGAGGCACGGCGTATATGAAAAAAACGCGTTAAGTGAAACCGCGTTAGGCGGTGTAATACTGTTCCCCGGTCACAGTCATAGGCTTGTGGGCCGTGGGTTCGAATCCTGGCGGGTTGAGGTGTTGATTGTATGTAGAAGTCCGCGTGCTTTATTGGGCTAATGAAATATATATGGATCCTCGTGTTTCGAAGCCGGATTTGGTAAAACGTTACTCTGACCACCTAAGTGGTGCGGGTGGTCCCCATTAGAGGTTCACGGCGCCATAAGCTCGTTGAACAGGCTTTGTGTGAAATATAACAAAGTCTAGGACTGCTTTTAGCATCCTGGTGGTCCAGCGGTTAGCGTTCCCCGGTCACAGTCATAGGCTTGTGGGCCGTGGGTTCGAATCCTGGCGGGTTGAGGTGTTGATTGTATGTAGAAGTCCGCGTGCTTTATTGGGCTAATGAAATATATATATATATATATATATATATATATATATATATATATATATATATATATATATATATACACAGTATTACCCCGCCTAACGCGGTTTCACTTAGCGCGTTTTATCGTATACGCGGTGCCTCGCCAGAGCTGAGCTGAACTTTCATTTAAAGCTGGTTTTTTCCACGTATACGCGGTGAGTGTCCGGCTCGAGAGCTATTTTTAGATTCGCCCCACCCGCCACCCTGCCTGACTGCCTGTTTTAGCTCATAAAATTCATACAAATTACCTGGCCAGAATATAATTTACATTGCTGGAATTTTTACAATATGATGATCATTTTGAATATAAACATCATAGATTTTGCATTAGACATACAGTACATATTTTACATATAAAGTTTATTCTGAGTAAATATGTTATTTTTTGCGCAAAATATATGACATTTGTATTCAAAATATTCCTGGGCTTACAAGGAATCCAGCAATGTCAATTATATTATCCTAACTTTAGTTTGAGGTATTATTTATTACTAAAAAGGTAAATATTCTGGTTTTCCCACACATCTGGTGGGACGGTTGGTGGGGGGGGGGGGGGGGGGAGGGAGGGGCCGACCGACCATCTGTTACAGTGTGAAGAATATTTTTTTTTTTTATTAACTGAAGATATTTGTTTTAGCTCATAAAATTTATACAAATTACCCGGTCAGAATATAATTTACATTGCTGGAATTTTTATAATTTGATGATCATTTTGAATATAAACATCATAGATTTTGCATTAGACATACAAATTTTAGATGTACTGTAATGTTTACTCTTGAGTAAATATGTTATCTTTTGTGCAAAATATATGACATTTATATTCAAAATATTCCTGGTATTACAAGGAATCCAGCAATGTCAATTATATTATCCTGACTTTAATCTGAGGTATTATTTAATACTAAATGTTAAAATTTAGTTTTTCACCCAACATCTCTTGAAGGGAGGATTGGTGGTGAGTGAGGGGGAGGGTTGGGACTGACCGTGCGGTTGGAAGAGGGGGGGAGGCAAGTTGGGGTACTTTGATTGACAGATAGTGTCGTGAAGAATATTTTTTTTTTATTAACTGAAGATATTAACTGAACATGAAATCAACGGTAAGCGTTCCCTAGTCACACCCAGTAGGTCGAGGGTTCGATTCCTTGCTGGTGAGGTCGTTGATTATATGTTCAAAGTCCGCGTGTTATATGGACTAAAAATGAAGTATATATATGTACCTCGCGTTTCATACCAGCTGGATTCGGTAAAATGCTACTGACACCACATAAGAGGCACGGGCAGTTTCCCATTGAGGTTCACGGCGCCATCAGCTCGATGAACAGGCTTTGTGTGAAATATAACAGAGTCTAGAACTGCTTTTAGTGTCCTTGTGGCCTAGCCGGTAAGCGTTCCCTAGTCACACCCAGTAGGTCGAGGGTTTGATTCCTTGCTGGTGAGGTCGTTGATTATATGTTCAAAGTCCGCGTGTTATATGGACTAAAAATGAAGTATATATATGTACCTCGCGTTTCATACTAGCTGGATTCGGTTAAATGCTACTGACACCACATAAGAGGCACGGGCAGTTTCCCATTGAGGTTCACGGCGCCATCAGCTCGATGAACAGGCTTTGTGTGAAATATAACAGAGTCTAGAACTGCTTTTAGTGTCCTTGTGGCCTAGCCGGTAAGCGTTCCCTAGTCACACCCAGTAGGTCGAGGGTTCGATTCCTTGCTGGTGAGGTCGTTGATTATATGTTCAAAGTCCGCGTGTTATATGGACTAAAAATGAAGTATATATATGTACCTCGCGTTTCATACCAGCTGGATTCGGTAAAATGCTACTGACACCACATAAGAGGCACGGGCAGTTTCCCATTGAGGTTCACGGCGCCATCAGCTCGATGAACAGGCTTTGTGTGAAATATAACAGAGTCTAGAACTGCTTTTAGTGTCCTTGTGGCCTAGCCGGTAAGCGTTCCCTAGTCACACCCAGTAGGTCGAGGGTTTGATTCCTTGCTGGTGAGGTCGTTGATTATATGTTCAAGGTCCGCGTGTTATATGGACTAAAAATGAGGTATATATATGTACCTCGCGTTTCATACCAGCTGGATTCGGTAAAATGCTACTGACACCACATAAGAGGCACGGGCAGTTTCCCATTGAGGTTCACGGCGCCATCAGCTCGATGAACAGGCTTTGTGTGAAATATAACAGAGTCTAGAACTGCTTTTAGTGTCCTTGTGGCCTAGCCGGTAAGCGTTCCCTAGTCACACCCAGTAGGTCGAGGGTTCGATTCCTTGCTGGTGAGGTCGTTGATTATATGTTCAAAGTCCGCGTGTCATATGGAATAAAAATGAAGTATATATATGTACCTTGCGTTTCATACCAGCTGGATTCGGTAAAATGCTACTGACACCACATAAGAGGCACGGGCAGTTTCCCATTGAGGTTCACCGCGCCATCAGCTCGATGAACAGGCTTTGTGTGAAATATAACAGAGTCTAGAACTGCTTTTAGTGTCCTTGTGGCCTAGCCGGTAAGCGTTCCCCAGTCACACCCAGTAGGTCGAGGGTTCGATTCCTTGCTGGTGAGGTCGTTGATTATATGTTCAAAGTCCGCGTGTTATATGGACTAAAAATGAAGTGTATATATATATATATATATATATATATAATATATATATATATATATATATATATATATATATATATATATACAGTGGGGTATGCTATAACGAATCTAATTGGTTCTAGAACCTTGTTCGTTATAGCATTCGTTCGTTATAGGATTAATCTGTTCCAGGCCCCCAAATACAACCACTTAACACTGAAAAATATAATATAAAATTGTAAAAAAGTGCATAAATATGCATCTAAACCCCTGAAATAACCAATATCATTAATACTTGTAATAAAAAACACTAGATTAGTAAAAAAAAAAAAAAAAAAAAAAAAAAAAAAAAAAAAAAAATTAAATAATGTTCGTTGTAGGAGTTTCGTTCGTTATAGCATTCTCAATTTTATAGGTAAAACCGTTCGTTATAGGAATATTCGTAGTAGGATCCGTTCGTTATAGCATACCCCACTGTATACAGTATAGTCTGCATTTACTCGGATTTTGTTATGCGTTGTTTGGTCAGAATGTAAATGCTTTAATTACGCGGTAAATTTGGTCATTTAAGCGGAGAGCAGCTGGAGAGGTCCAGACCGCCACACCATTTTTTACCCACGCGGTCCATTCTTAACCATACGCGGGAAGCGGCGTGGTGAGTGGTGCGCATTAGGCCGCTCTTATGTTATCGCTGACGTCATATGACATATCGGACTGTGATTGGGCCAAGCATCCTTACCACCCACGCATTCCCTCCGCCGCTAGCTGTGATTGGTCTAATGTAACATAACATGCTCTGCCACCAGAGGGTAGAAGTCACTGACCTAGCAGGGCCTGTCTCATTGTTCTCAGTCTGAGTATACAATTGTCTCTTGTGCCCGCTATTCCCCTCACAACTCACAATGGCTTCCGCGGGACCCCCACCACCAGAGAAAATCATTGAATTACCTGGACCAAGCCATGATAATGTGAAGGAAATCATCGAGTTGGGGGGGAAACTTAAGCTCATCCTTGACAACGACCCAGACAAGCATCGGTATGAAGTGTCTAATAACCATCTGACGAAAGTTATGGAGCCGTATATCCAGATCTATCTCGACAACATCAATGCTAGTTGTCAACGTAGTATTAAAGACTTCTTCGCCCGCAACCCACCACAACCACAGCCAGCCCAAGTCAGTGATAGTGATATTGACGGTGAGGATATGGATTTTGAGAGGTTTGTCTGGGAGGCCCTGCAAACCACTGTGAGTAGTGAAAGTGAAAGTGATTCACCGGAGGGCAACTAATCTGCCCTCTGCCTCGGAACCAGCCGCCATCCACGTGTGCCGACCCATCTTTTCTACTAACATAAGTGTTAAAAAACCTAATATTATTGATATTTCTCTTAATTATTAATTGTGTGTGCATACCATCATAAAATTAAAATGTTATTTTTACTACAATGTATATATTGTGTCAGAAAAAGTGGAGTTTGGGGTAGGCCCCGTCTTTATTTCAATTAATCCCATATGTTCTGTTATTTCATTTACGCATTTCTCGTTTTACGCAGGCCTCCATGGGTTCAATTGACCGCGTAAATGCAGAATATATATATATATATATATATATATATATATATATATATATATATATATATATATATATATATATATATATATATATATGCAAGTAAATCACTGTAGGTGCACGTGATCCAGGTATATGCTGATAACCACAAGGAAGGAAGAAAACACGAAGTTCCCAAGCGCTTTTGTGTAATTCACATCTTCAGGGGTGAGTACAGACTAAAGGGAAGTACAAAACAAGGTGTATATATACAGAGGAGGGTGAGACCAGGTCCACAATGGTCAGGTATTAGGTAATGACCCTACTAATCTTTAAATAGCACGGCAACGGTCAGTAGTCAGGTCAGAGGGTAAGGTGACCCAACCTTCTCACCTGGTTACAAATCTTCTTAATTACAAAATTGTCCAGTTTGTACATGCCATTACTCAAATTTATGTTGAATGCTTCGGTATGTTTAATGAGACTAGATTCTATGATGTTCCTACTATCAATTGAATTACAAGGTAATATCGAGGAGGCATTATCCCAGTCAATGCAATGCTTGTTAACCCTCAAATGAACAAACAGAGCATTGGATTCCTGGCCTGTCCTAACACTATATTTATGTTGTTTAAGTCTAGTTACAAGACTTATACATATATATTATACAATTTTTAAGCCATTCCGGGATCATCAACATCACTGTCACTGCTATCAATTTCATACAAAGGTTCCTCAGTTGCAGCTTCAATGATGCTATCATCTGTAGCGTGTGAGGGGCCTGGCTGAGGTTCGTCATGGGGATGACTTGTTTTTTTTATGAAAATGTCAAGTGTTCTTTGTTTTGTCTGCTGTTTCTTCTCCTCATAGATTTGACGATATGCAGCAAACACTGCGTGTGCATTCCTCTCTATGAGTGAGAAGCGTTTAGTGTTGGGGTCCATCTCTACAGCAGAGTGTTAAGGTCGGCGAAGAATTTAGATAACCCTTTTACAATGAACTTCTTCGGTATCTCCTCCACCTCCTCACTTTCCTTTTCCCTTGCCTCTTCTTCAGCTATTCGATGTTCCTGTAACTCTAACAACTCTTCGTTGGTTAGTTCTTCAGGAAAAACCTCTAGCAGTTCTTCTATATCGTCGTCGTCCACGCCGAGGTTCAGCTCGTTTGCCATGTTCACAAGATTGTTTGCAATTTTCTCAAGTTCTGTGACCGTTTCAAAACCCTTGAAATCGTGCACATATCTCTTCAAGACGTTTTTCCACACTCCGTTCATCATTCCAGGCCCAAGCAATGTTCTTGATGCAGTGGTACATGTTGTATTCTCTCCAAAACTCCTTCGGTGTCTTCTCGTCATCCTCCGTTGCAGAAATAGCCATTGCAAAGGTCCTCCTGAGATAGTAGGACTTGAAAGCTGCAATAGCCCCTTGATCCAAAGGCTGAATCAAAGAGGTGGTATTCGGTGGCAGGAAAACAACTTTGATGTTGGGGTGGAGGTCACCAATGAAGGGGGGGGGGGGGGGGGTGACCTGGAGCACTGTCCAAAATCAACAAAATTTTGAACTCTATCCCTTCTTCTATGTAGTATCTTTCGAGGTCACCAGCATAGCAGTTGAGAAGGGCATCCTGGACCAATGCTTGCATCATCCATGACTTTTGGTTGGCTCTATAATACACTGGCAACGCATGTTTGTTGATTTTTTTAAAAGCCCTGGGGTTCTCGCTATGCTACACCACAAAAGGTTTCAACTTGAATCCGGTAACACTCCCCCCCCCCCCCCCAACATCACAGTCACTCGGTCCATGAATGCCATAAAGCCTGGCATCGACTTGGCCTCCTTGTGTATGAATAACCTTTCTGGCATCCTCTTCCAAAACAAGGTCTCGTCCATATTAATTATTTGCTGGGGCAAATATGCTCCGTCGACAATAAGCCTGTCCAATGTATTGATGAATTCCGCTGCTGCTGTAGAATCTGCACTCGCCGACTCGCTGCTGACTTTGACGTTATGAAGCCCATAGCGATGTTTGAAGTGCTTAAACCAGCCAGAGCTTGCGGAAAACTCTTTGTCATAGTCCGCTCCTGCTTGTTGCTTCAACATCTCGAACAAACTTTTTGCTTTGGCCGTGATGGTTAGTGTGCTGAGTGGGACTCGCTTTTGAGTCTGGTCTTCAATCCAGGTCATCAGCATCTTTTCCATATTCGATATCGGTCCCTCTCGAAACTTTGTCAAGCTTGTTGCCTTCATTGAAGCCGATGCTTTTACCGCTTCAAGAATCTTCTCTCTGTTTTTCATTATCGTCGTGATCGTAGAGTGCGACATGCCGAAATCACGTGCGATAGCATTCACAGATTTGCCGCCATCACGCTGTCTTATTATTTTCTGCTTCTCCTCCAAATCAATGCTCTTGCGTTGTTTCTTGCTGCTGCTACTACTAGGGCTGGTTGAGCTGCGTTTGGGACCCATGATTAACTTTAGGGTGGACTGATTTTAATAAAATCAAATGAAAAGACACTGGAATAACGCTCACGATATTCGGAGTTGCGGCGCTGCCGAAAGGCAAAACAAAATATAAACTGTTATACAGTTTGTAAACTTTTTATTTCATAAGTAAGGAAATCAAATTAAAAGTACTGTACTGCATACTACAATAGCCAAAAAACATAAACCAGTAACATAGGCATTTCTTATATCAATCAAAACATATTATGGATACAGTATATAGTTAGTGTACTGTATCATTATACGTCTGGCAGCACAATCTATAAGAACATGCGATGCATGCGTGACCGCGCCCGCCATAAGGTCACTTACGTCAGCTACGTCCCGTTGTCTGAATGTTTTTTCCCCCATATTATTTTCATGGGCCACGGACGTATATGCAATCGAACGTTGTTCGGATGGACGTTAGGCGGCGCATAACTGTGGCGCATATATATATATATATGTTAGCGGGAGAGAAAAGGAGAGAAGAGAAGACGGGAATGCTGCGTTTAGCAAAAGGGGCAAGATGCAGTTTCTTAGAACAAAATTTTAGGGGGGTCGTATGTATGTTTTTCTCAGCACATGAGGACAGTGCTGTCTTTTTTTAGGGGGGTCGATTGTAATATTCAGAAATTTCAGAGTAATTTCGAATGCCCCGCCATTGGCAACACTGAGCGTTCAAGGTCATGGGAGGGGAGAGAGTGCTTCCCCCTCCTAGCGGGAGATGGTGGAATTAGGCCTATATGATATTAAATGTAGTTTACCGATTGAATAATGATGCGAGTCATGAAGTAAGGGACTATTATTGAATTTTAAATGATTATAGATCGTTTAGCAGTCTGAATAATGTTACGGGTGTCCCAAGGAGTTATTAGTTAGGCGGAAAATAAGTCACGTAGGCCTAAGCTCACGCCTTGAGAGAACGCGACGAGGCCTCTCCCCCAGTCCCGGAGAGCATTCACAGAGACAAGACGTCTCTGCGCGCTTGTCCCAGGAATAGTCACGTGGCCTAGTCACCTGTGTTGCATTATTGCAGAGTAACAAGTAAGTCTCATTCGATCTCAGACAGGGTTAGATAGGGCAGTGATAAAGTAAACTAGAGCTAACAGTGAGTTCATTTCAGGGTTTCCGTGAGAACCCACTTGACTGGAGTTGACCCGGAGTTGACTGCGAGAGATTGACTGCCGTTTGAGACTGCCGTTGATGATTGAGGGTGGCGATTGTCGCCATTGGACCGAGCAAAGTAGGCCTGTCACTGTTTAGCGGGGTAGCAAAGGATCTCTTGAGTGAACGAGTGCTCCCGACAACTAAACGACCCGGGACCAGCAGTGGGTGATCAGTTCTTACCACTCCGGGCACATCACCACGTGTCCCGAGCTGCTAGCGAAACCCTCTTGCTAACGGGACGCTAAAGCTTCTCTCAACTGTACAAGGTCTGATTGGCTCACTCCCGTCCGCTTTATGGACGCACTGTGAGTACACTGAGGCTATCTGAGTAGACTAATGGTCACACACTGAGACCGTGAGTCTAGGCCTCTAGGAGATACCTGGAGGAACATTTTCCTTCCCTTATTACGGGTGTAGTTTAATAGTTTCTAGATAATATTGTTTTGAATGTTTGTGTCATCAAGTGGAACCAGAGTGATACTGTGATTTGATTCTTTTAATGCCTCTGATTGTTCTTCATAATTCTGATCTCAGGTATAACCTTGTTCCCCAGAGTAGTGGTTAGGTTAGGTTAGGAAGTGTGCATCTGTTGGGGTGCTATAATTTTGTTGAGTGCCCTTAAGGCCTATTCATTGTAGAGTATTTAATTTCATATTTTATTACCATTTCCTCAGTGACTGATATAATTTTGTTGAGTGCCCTTAAGGCCTATTCATTGTAGAGTATTTAATTTCTCATTTTTATTACCATTCCTCAGTGACATATAATTTTGTTGAGTGCCCTTAAGGCCTATTCATTGTAGAGTAGTTAATTTCTTTTTTTAATACCTAAGTGACTGATATTATTGTGTGAAAGCCTTTAAGGCCTGTTTCATGTGTGCACGCAACAGTTCTTAATACTTCAAATTTATTGTTGCCTGAGGTTCTAATAATTTTTATATCATGTAAAACTTTTATTCCCCAGAGTAGTGTTTTAAGTTCAAGTTGAGAGGTGCGCATATTGGTGTACCATTATTTGATTGTGTTTGTAGTGTTGGAGGGAATATAAGTGTCTAAATTTTACAGTGTGTCTCATTCATCCCAGTCACAGATGCTATCCTTCCACGGGTCACGGACAATTTATTTTGTTTAGTAGATTTAAGTGTTCTTGTGCTGGTTCGGGATTTTTCTCAAAGGGGCGCTTCCACTGCCATTACCATCTATTAATTTTAAATAAACCCCAAGTCAAGTGAGAAATTAAAGTCCAGTAAATTCCGACCGGTTACATATATATATATATATATCTATATATATATATCACAATATATATCTATATATATCTATATATATATATATATATATATATATATATATATATACAGTAGTACCCTGCTTAACGCGATCAATAAAACCCACAGGGTACCGTGATAAGTGAAAACCGCGCTCAGTGAACAACAGAACATATGGGATTAATTCCAATAGAAACTGGCCCGACCCCCAAACTCCACTTTTTCCAACACAATACCTATGTTCTAGTAAAAATAACATCTTAATTTTAAGATGGTACATGCACACAATTAATACTTAAGAGAAATAGAGAAATACAGTCGCCAAGTTAATGTCCATTCAAATAATGGACTCAACTCCCTCCCCCTCTTCTCACACTACAATGCTGGCTCTTCCCTCTCTGAGAAATTTTTGGGGGAAAACCACTAAATTTTAATAAATAATACCTGAAATTAAAGTTAGGATAATACAATTGACATTGCTGAATTCCTTGTAAGACCAGGAATATTTTGAATATAAATGTCATATATTTTGCACAAAAGATAACATATTTACTCAGAGTAAACATTATATGAAAAATTTGTATGTCTAATGCAAAATCTATGATGTTTATATTCAAAATGATCACCAAATTGTAAGAATTCCAGCAATGTAAATTATATTCTGGCCGGGTAATTTGTATGAATTTTATGAGCTAAAACAAATATCTTCAGTTAATAAAAAAAACATATTCTTCACGACACTATCTGTCAATCAAAGTACCCCACCTTGCCTCCCCCCTCTTACAACCGCGCGGTCCGTCCCAACCCTCCCCCCCCACCCCCCACCAATCCTCCCTTCAAGAGATGCTGGGTGAAAAAACTAAATTTTAACATTTAGTATTAAATAATACCTCAGATTAAAGTTAGGATAATATAATTGACATTGCTGGATTCCTTGTAAGACCAGGAATATTTTGAATATAAATGTCATATATTTTGCACAAAAGATAACATATTTTTCTCAGAGTAAACATTACATCTAAAATTTGTATGTCCAATGCAAAATTTATGATGTTTATATTCAAAATGATCCTCAAATTATAAGAATTCCAGCAATGTAAATTATATTCTGACCGGGTAATTTGTATGAATTTTATGAGCTAAAACAAATATCTTCAGTTAATAAAAAAAAAAAAAATATTCTTCACACGTAACAGATGGTCAGTCGGTCCCTCCCTCCCCCCCACCAACCCTCCCTACCAGATGTGTGGGAAAACCAGAATATTTACCTTTTTAGTAATAAATAATACCTCAAACTAAAGTTAGGATAATATAATTGACATTGCTGGATTCCTTGTAAGACCAGGAATATTTTGAATACAAATGTCATATATTTTGCACAAAAAATTACATATTTACTCAGAGTAAACATTATATCTAAAATTTGTATGTCTAATGCAAAATCTATGATGTTTATATTCAAAATGATCATCATATTGTAAGAATTCCAGCAATGTAAATTATATTCTGGACTGGTAATTTGTATGAATTTTATGAGCTAAAACAGGCAGGCAGGCAGTCAGGCAAGGTGGCGGGTGGGGCGAATCTAAAAATAGCTCTCGAGCCGGACACTCTGCGCGTATACGTGAAAAAAACCCGCGTTAAGTGAAAGTTCAGCTCTGGCGAGGCACCGCGTATACTGTACGTGAAATCGCGCTAAGCGAAACCATGTTAAGCGGGGTATTACTGTATATATGTTATATTTCACACAAAGCCTGTTCATCGAGCTGATGGCCTAGCCGGTAAGCGCTCCCTAGTCACACCCAGTAGGTCGAGGGTTCGATTCCTTGCTGGTGAGGTCGTTGATTGTATGTTCAAAGTCCGCGTGTTAAATGGATTAAAAATGAAGTATATATATGTACCTCGCGTTTCATACCAGCTGGATTCGGTAAAATGCTACTGACACCACATACGAGGCACGGGCAGTTTCCCATTGAGGTTCACGGCGCCATCAGCTCGATGAACAGGCTTTGTGTGAAATATAACAGAGTCTAGAACTGCTTTTAGTGTCCTTGTGGCCTAGCCGGTAAGCGCTCCCTAGTCACACCCAGTAGGTCGAGGGTTCGATTCCTTGCTGGTGAGGTCGTTGATTGTATGTTCAAAGTCCGCGTGTTAAATGGACTAAAAATGAAGTATATATATGTACCTCGCGTTTCATACCAGCTGGATTCGGTAAAATGCTACTGACACCACATACGAGGCACGGGCAGTTTCCCATTGAGGTTCACGGCGCCATCAGCTCGATGAACAGGCTTTGTGTGAAATATAACAGAGTCTAGAACTGCTTTTAGTGTCCTTGTGGCCTAGCCGGTAAGCGCTCCCTAGTCACACCCAGTAGGTCGAGGGTTCGATTCCTTGCTGGTGAGGTCGTTGATTGTATGTTCAAAGTCCGCGTGTTAAATGGACTAAAAATGAAGTATATATATATATATATATATATATATATGCTGATAACCACCAGGAAAGAAGAAAACACGAAGTTCCCAAGCGCTTTCGTGTAATTCACATCTTCAGGGGTGAGTACAGACTAGTCTGTACTCACCCCTGAAGATGTGAATTACACGAAAGCGCTTGGGAACTTCGTGTTTTCTTCTTTCCTGGTGGTTATCAGCATATACCTAGATCACGCGCACCTACAGTGATTTACTTGCATATATATATATACACAGTGGGGTATGCTATAACGAACATAATTGGTTCCAGAACCTCGTTCGTTATAGCATTCGTTCGTTATAGGATTAATCCGTTCCTGGCCCCCAAATACAACCACTTAACACTGAAAAAATTATGTGGAAAATGTAAAAAATACAGTACTTTATCTTACCTTAGTGTTGTTCAGCATGCAGGACAGGAGGCAGAGGGGGAGGGGGGAGAAGAGAATTATTGAGAAGAGGTGGAAGGAGAGGAGTCATCCTTGCTAGCCCTCTTTGGTGAGTGTCTCACAGGCACTTTGTCTGTAGGTTCTTTTGTTACCTTTGTAAAGAAGGAATCCAGGGTTGGCTGCTTCAACCTTGATTTCTGGACCTTCCAAAAGTAGTTCATAACATTGTCATTGAACACACTGATGACCTTTTGCACAGAACCAACATCAGGATGATAATCCTCAGCAAGCTTGGACAGTTTGCTCCAGCAAAAGAACACATCCTTGAGATCTTTGGCTGGAATGATGCGGCTTTCCTCCTTGTCCTCCTCCTCCCCTGACTCCTCAGAAGTTAAGCTCCGCTTCAGTGTCTCGTTTTCCTCTTTGTGAAGCTCAAGCAGCTCCTCAGTGGACAATTCCTTACTGTGCTCTTCCACCAACTCCTCAACATCATCATCATCCACTTCCAGGCCCATGGAATTGCCCAGAGCCACAATTTCATAAACAACAGCCTCTTCTTCTAACTCTTCGAAGCCTTCAAAGTCTCTTTGAAGGACACATTCAGGCCACAATGGCTGCCAAGCAGCACAAAGACACCTCACAGTAACCTCTTTCCAGGATGAGGTAATTAAAAATACAGCATCTGCTATATTGAAGTGACTCTTCCAAAATTCCTTCAAGCTAACATTACTGGAAGAAGTGGACGCAAAACATTTTCTAAACAGTGCCTTTGTGTACAGCTTCTTAAAGTTAGAAATTACCTGTTGATCCATGGGCTGGATGAGAGGTGTTGTGTTGGGTGGCAAGAAGTGATGAAGTTCAACTCCTCTGGCAATTCAACCATCAAATTAGGAGGGTGGGCTGGTGCATTGTCCATCACCAACAAAGCTTTCAGTGGAAGATTATTCTCCCTGAGGTATTCCCGAACACTGGGTCCAAACACCTCAATCACCCACTCAGAGAATAAATTCCTGGTCACCCAAGCCTTTGGGTTTGACCGCCACATAACACCAAGGAGGGTCTTCCTAGTGTTTTTTAAAGCTCTGGGGTTTTCTGCATGGTACACAAGGAGTGGCTTTATTTTGCAGTCACCAGAAGCATTAGCACAAAGAAGGAGGGTAAGCCTGTCTTTCATTGGCTTATGGCCAGGGACAGAAGTTTCCTCCTTGGTAATGTATGTAAGGCGAGGCATTTTTTTCCAAAAAAGTCCAGTTTCATCACAGTTGAATACCTGCTGAGAAACAAAGCCTCCCTCTTTAATAATATTCAAAAAAATGTCATCGTGTTCCTTAGCTGCTTCCTTATCTGCACTAGTAGCATCACCATGTCTCACAACACTAAGTATTTTATTTCTCCTTCTGAAACCAGTAAACCACCCCTTGGTACCCATAAACACTGGCACATCACTATCACTTGCACTGGGAGTCTTGGCTTTAAGGTCCTCAAACAATTGTCTGGCTTTCTTGCAAATTATAGCTTCACTAATGCTATCATCTGCAATTTCTTTCTCCTTTATCCACACTAAGAGTAAATTTTCCATCTCCTCAATCACATTACACCTTGCTTTGCTAAGTCTAGAGATTCCCTTAGCCACTTGCACTGTTTTCAACTCCTCTTTATTCTTTAAAATCGTACATATAGTCGATTTAGCCATCCCATACTCATCACTAAGTTTCGCAATGCTTGTTCCATCCTCACGTTTCTTTATGATTTCTTTCTTAGTTTCAAAAGTTATGAGCTTTCTCACTCGCTTTGGACGATTCATTGTCACAATTGTACACTTGTATAACAAAATATTTATACAAATAACTCTATTTCCACATCAAAAGACGAAATTTCAGCAATAACAGTGGTGCACTGGCTACACAATGAGACAAAGATGGCGCCTGATGCTCTTGTTGTGGGTCGCGGTACAACAATATTCATGCGCCAGGCGAAATAGTCTGGTATTCATCCGCATTCGTTGTAGGAGTTGCGTTCGTTATAGCATTCTCAATTTTATAGGTAAAACCGTTCGTTATAGGAATATTCGTAGTAGGATCCGTTCGTTATAGCATACCCCACTGTATATATATAAATACAGTCAACCCTCACTTTACGCGTTTCCAAGTTTACGCGGTACCCTGCCGAACACGGAATGCTCACTTTCCGCGGTGTGTGTACCCTTTTACGCAGAGAGCGGCGCGAGCAGGGTGCGTACAAGGTCGCCCAGTCATCAAAACATTACCGAGTTCTTCACCCGCCACCCACCACAGCCATCCCAAGTCAGTGATAATGATAGTGAGGATATGGACTTATATGGACCTTGAGGGGTTTGACAAAGAGGCCCTGCAAACCACTGTGGTGGATAGTGATACAATTGATACAAGTGATACAGGTGAGGGCCAATAATCTGCCCTCTGCCTCGGAACCAACCCCCCATCCCCGTGTGCCCAGCCATCTTTTCTACAAATGTAAGTGTTAAAAAACCTAATATTATTGATACTGTATTTCTCTTAATTATTAATTGTGTGTGCATACCATCATAAAATTAAGAAGTTATTTTTACTACAACATAGGTATTGTGTCTGAAAACGTGGAGTTTCGGGGTCGGCCTGGTCTCTATTTCAATTAATCCCATATGTTATGTTGTTCACTGTATATATATATATATATATATATATATATATATATATATATATATATATATATATATATATATATATATATATATATATAATATATATATATATGAAACCCTCGATAATTCTGCACATTGGGGCTCTGACCTTGCCGAGTTCACAGCACAACGAACACCTCATGACAGAGCTTACCAGTGTCATAAGGTACTGTACAATCAGCACCATAAGACACTTACAATCAGCACCATGAGACATTATTTAATTGAATAAGACAAATGTAAAACAGCTCTTTACCCAGTCACATTTGCAGACCCGGGTAAAAAAAAATGTGCCTGTCACTATATTTGTGAAGATGTCTGCAAGTGGACAACAGTTTTGGATAGAGGACCTCCCCAGCCCCCTAAGAATCTGGTGGTACAGTATAAAGCTATTATTACAATACATAATTCCTTATAGAGAGATAAAATACTGATTTTTGAAATTTTATGTGCAAAATGTATACAGTCAACCCTCACTTTACGCGGTCCCACATTCCGCGTTTCCACGTTTACGCGGTGCCCTGCCGGAACCCAGGATGCTCACATTCCGAGGTGCGTGTACCCCTTTACGCGGAGAGTGTCCGGCTCGATGCTATTTTTAGATTCGCCCCACCCGCCTGCTCACACCTCCTCCCTCCTCCGCCTCCGCCTGGCCAAGCCGCGCGGTAAGGTTGCGCAGTGCATGTCTCTGTTGTGTTATCACTGATGTCATATGACGTATCAGACTGTGATTGGCCATGCATCCCTACCTCCCTCCGCTGCTAGTTGTAATTGGTTTAAAGTAATATGACGTGTCCACCCGGGGGAGGGAGGGAGGGAGGAAAGACAACGCTTGACCTAGCTGCGGCAGTTTCATCCCTCCAGGTCACACCGTGTAATAGTGCATCCATTGTTCTGTAAAATGGCTTCCGCCGGACCACCGCCCCCAGAGAGAAACCTTTCCTTGCCTGGACCCAGCCGCCCTAAGCCCAAGAAGACACGACGTTCCTTAAGCTACGAGGTGAAGTACAAGATCATCCAAGAGTTAAAGAAAGGAACAAGAAAGGTTGATTTGGTGCGCCAGCATGGTGTGAACGAATCTACGATCCGGACGATAAAGAAGGAAGCAGCCAAGATAAAGGAGCACATGAAGATCACAAAGTCTACAGGTGCTTCTATGATCAGGTATTTTCACAACCAGGTGCTTCTCAAGACGGAAAAATTACTTGTGAGCTACTTGGTGCGTCAGGCGCGACGGAACATGGCGGTCGACACGCTCTCTGTTAAGGAGTACGCACGTGAACTGTATGCTGCAGTGTCACGAAAGATGGGAATTACAGAGCCCAAACCCATAAATGCTTCCTCTGGGTGGTTACAGAGGTTTAAGATGCGGAACAAGATCACCAATATAAACATTGGTGGTGAAGAAGCTAGTGCTGACCATGCTGCGGCTAGGGAATTTCCTCCGTTTTTATGTGAGATTATGGAGGAAGGACAATACACCGATGACCAGGTGTTTAACATGGACGAATCTGGTCTTTTTTGGAAAAAGCTACCTTCCAAGACCTTCGTTGTGAAGAATACCAGCAAGATTCGGGGCCGGAAGATGCAGAAGGAGCACATCAACGTCCTGTTTACCACCAATGCCTCCGGTACCTGTAAGCTCAAGTTATCGGTGATCCACACAGCCCGCAAGCCGCACGCCTACAAGAGCATGGACATGACCAAGCTAAATGTCCACTGGCTGACCGCACGTAAGGCGTGGATGTTCTCTACACTGTCCCTCTCCTGGTTTGATGACTGTTTCGTTCCTGATGTAAAGAAATTCTGTGAGCAACAGAATGTGCCATTCAAGATTTTGTTGCTGCTGGACAATGCACCAGGACACTCGCCCTACTGTTAGATCATCACCCCAACGTAAAAGTGGTCTTCCTTCCTCCCAACACTACGTCTATATTACAGCCCATGGACCAAGAGTTAATCTGTAATGTAAAAGCCGCATTCCCAACAAAAAAATTCCAGCGCCTGAACGACTACACCAACACCAGGGAAGAGTTGCGTAACCTGAGTGACACCACCACCGATAGCAAGAGCGAAGAAGACGAGGATCAACAGTTGGCAGAGCAAAAAATACTTTTCAAACAATTCTGGAGAATATTTAACATCAAGAAAGCTGTGGACTTCTTGGTGGAGGCATGGGATCAGCTGTCTGTAGCAACTGTTCGTCACGCATGGAGACATGTGTTGCAAGACATTACGGGCGTAGGGCAGAGTCAATCTGTGACTGGTGAGGTTCAGACTGTTGCAGTAGCAGTGGACCTTGTCAAAGAAGCTGCACAGAGTGTTACAGCTGCAGGCTTCTCCAAGACCACCAACGACGACATCCTGGAGGTGATAAGGGATCCTGATGTGACTACCGACGAGATGGTAGATGATGATGACGTCAGTGAAGAGGCAGGTGGTGCGTCATCCCAAGAAGAACACCGCTTATCCCATAGTAATGTTAGGGGTGCCATCGAGTGTGTCGAGAAAATCAAGCTCCTCCTTTCCAACGACCATGACGCAAACAGGTATGAAATCTTCACTACCCAGCTGTTGCAGACTATGGAGCCCTACTTCAAGGTTTATCACGACAACATAAACACCAGCCGTCAGCAAAGCATAACAGAGTTCTTCGCCCGCAACCCACCACAGCCAGCCCAAGCCAGTGATAGTGACAGAGGTAGAGACAGTGTAGATGACTTTGAGGGATTTGTCAGGGAGGCCCTGACAAGTGTGGATGACAGTGATGGTGACTCACCTGAGGGCCAGTAGCCTGCCCTCTGCCTCGGAACCAGCCTCCACCCTTGTATGCCGACCCATCTCTTCTACTAACGTAAGTGTTCAACCTAACTTTTAGTTTTCCTAACCTAACCTTTATTTTTCCTAACTTAACCTTTATTTTTCCGAACCTAACCTCTTCTATATTATTTGTTTGTGCATACCATCATAAAGTTAAGATAAATTTTTTACTACAACATACAGTAGTTGTGTGTCGTCAAAAAGTGGAGTTTGGGGGTCGGCCCGGTCTCTATTTCAATTAAACCCATATGTTATGTTGTTCACTTTACGCATTTCTCACTTTCCGCGGGACCCTGCAGGTTACATTAACCGCGTAAAGTGAGGGTTGACTGTATGAGAATTGAATTTTGAGCAGATGTGCCTGTAACTAGCAGTCACAGTGGTCAGAGCTTTGCTTAACCCTGCCCATAAGGAGCTTTTCAATGTATCTAATACAGTAGATGTAATGTGGTGGTTACAAATATGGCCAGTCAAGTGTTTAGATCAGGAGTCATTCTTAGCAACCCATCCTTTCTTAAAACTAAGTGAGCCCTAAAGGCAAGACTGCGAGTCACAGTCATTACATCTTACCAACCCAAGGTCTGACTACTAGGAGGTGAAGGGGACTCCAGCTCACTCATTTCAACACTTATCCATGTACTGTACAGTGAAAGAATGAAGTAACTTCCCAGCTTTGGCCAAAGTATAATGAAACCTGGCAAACACTTTCCATGGTTCAACAGGCCTGCCTACTGTTTATGGGCTCCACACATGTGTGTGTTGAATGGCTCAACCTTTCTGCAATGTATTTATCATAACCCTGGGCAGATACTTCATTCTCTCACTGTATTTCATGGACCTACATTTCTTGAGTGTATGACCTGTAATATCTGGAATAATGGAAGGTGGAGGTGATACATTAAAAAAGTTACTGAAGACATCCTTAAAAGGCAGAACCAACCACATCTTATAAACACTACAGAATAACTTTAGTTACTGCCTAAAGCCACACAGTCTGTGTTGCAAAGATCGTTATGCTGTTTTGAAAGACCTGGACAAAAGATGAGCTGGTATTACCAAGCCACAATTTCACCTTATAAATGTAAAAAGAAAATACGTACTTACCTGCTATACACACACACACAAGCACAACAGTGAGGTAATATGATACAGTAATGTAGGACTGATACAGTGTATAGTGTTTAAGATAAGAACCTTAGTCAAAATCATACCATGTCAACACTTCATGGTGAAAGAAGAAGAATATGTCCCACACTAGGAATTAGGACAGTGCTTCTATACACTTCCATAGGACTTTGAAGCAGATCCCTATCTTTTTCCTTTACAAATGTTATGCTTCTATACAGTATGAGATACCAGATAAGGTATTAAAAAAATGACCAACTGCCTGATTGACTAGTAAGCTGAGAAGAAGTTGAGAATAAAGTAAAGAAAATATAGGCACAGCACAACAAGTCCTTGTTATCTGTCAGTTTGCTATCCACAAATCCGAGTACTGTACAGTACTCATGAGGTCAGTCTAGGGACGGCACCCCAACCTCTCGAGAACGTTTTAGAAACATATACAGTATATGAGAAAAACAATGCATTGCACAGCTCTTCTTCACACATAAGTCTCTTGAATAAAAGTCGTGATGCTTCTACATTTTCACTGGTATTGTAGAAAGTCAGTTCTTTATGTCAGACAATCCCTTAGTAGCAGTTTGCTTTGGCAGACTGGAAATTATGCATGGCTTCTCTTCAGGGTGTCATCATCCAGGCTAATCTTACAGGTAAACGGACACCACAAAAGTTGCTGGCTAAATTGTGTTATATGTGTTACTGTATTATGTTATAATGTTATTGTACAGTACTAGATTTTGGACGGCTTCAGTACAGTAACTTGGAATACTTTGTTCCCTAAGCCTATCGATTTTAAACCAAAACTTACTACTGTACAGTATTCATATAGACACATGAAATATACACGCTACCTGTACTGTATTAGTTTCAATATACTGTACAGTATATTGTAAGGTACAGTTTTATAATAATTGGTAGTAATAATAATAATAAATAATAATAATAATTTGATATTAATATCTCCATTAGCAGGAATCTCTCATAACTGGAACTCTCCAATAGCTGGAATTGAAATTTTCTCGTAAAATGATTCCCAAAGCCAGAATTTTCCGGAATATTCTAACATTGGAAAAAATTTTTGAGGCATATTTTCTGTAAAATTCTGAGAAAATCTTCCCAGCACCCTGTACCCAGAAAATTCCAGGGATGGGGGTGTTTTTTTCTGGGTTGGAGAAATGAAAATCAGGTGCATTTTCCGGAAATTCCAAGAAAAATTTACGATACCCGGAAAATTTTGGGGATGGAGGATATTTTTCTGGGCTTGAGAGATGATTTAATGTACAGTTTCTGGAACTTCTGAGAAAATTTTTAAGTTACCCGAAAAATTCAGGGATGAAGGATTATTTCCAACTTTGAGAAAGTCGTCCCATTGCCTGGAAATCTCTCATTCCCTGACGTGCTCTACACCAATTGTTCTGGCTAACAGAGATACCACTGCTTATAACCTTGTTTACTTAATGATCACCCACTTAAGGTGGCCATGCCAAGGGAAGGAAGCCAGTGGCCTGTATAAGATCCCTCCATTGTTCTTGATAATTGAAGCCCAATACTGTTAGTGATCTCATAGGTTGCTCTGATAAACTGTTCCATAGGTGTATCACCCTCTGTGTGAAGAAGTATTTCCTTATGTTCGTTCTGCATGATAACTTAATGAGCTTGTAGTTATGTCCCCTCGTGTTGGTGGTGCTTGACATCAAAAAGAAATGGCTTGGGTTCACATTTTCCAGCCTTTCAGGATTTTGAATGCTTCACTGAGAACTGCTGTATTATGCCTTGTCTGAAGGGTTGTTAGTCATAAGGCCTTCAGTCTACTTGGATAGTCGAAATGACATAGTTCTGGAATCATCTTAGTTGCACTGTGCTGCACTTTTCTAGGGTTGTTAGGTCCTTCTGGAGGTAGGATTTCCATCCCTGTATACAGTAATCCAAACTGGGGACATCCCGTTCTGGTTTTACCCGACAGCTGCCATCAAGTAATCACAGCTAACCAATGCAGGCATGGAAAATGGCCATAAAGCATTGATGATGTTGATTTGGCTAATGCCAGCCAATTTTACTCAGAAGAGAGAGATCCCTTGTACCCAAAGAGTTACTAAACTATCTCTGCTAACCCCCTTCACTATGGGACACCACTTTTCATATTTGATTTGGCTAATGCCAGATGATTTTATTCGGCAAAGAGAAACCCCCTGTACCCAAGGTGCTAAAACACAGGGCATCTAAAACTAAAAGAACATGTAGTATTAATTAGTTTGATAGTAACTAAATGGCATGTGTAAATTAAATCTTGATAAAAATCTAACTTGTTGCCCTGGAGGATCATTGTTCCATGAAACATATCTTGACAGATTGGAGGTTGTTGGAGACATTCCTTTATAGATTGTCATGAGTGTTCCACCCATCAGCCTTGTACACTGGCTACTGTCACAACTGGGGTTGGATTTCTTGCTCGTTATTTCCATTGTGCATGAATTGCACCTCTGCTGCCACTTTTGTTTTAAAAATATACTTTAATGAGATGAAGTGGCATTGGTTTCTTGGAGTAATTGGAATGTTTGTAATTCTTGGTCAAACAGGTTGATTTCTCTGGCCATTCATTACCTTACACCTCTACTCTGGTTATTCCAACTTCCAGCATCCTTGGCTAAGATGTCCTCTTCCCAGATGAATACTTAGTCCAATCCTCCCCTCAGAAGATTTTACTATTGTCAATCTAACTAATAAAACTTTTATGTTTGAACATTTAAAGCATATTAGTAACTTGTGAAAGATAAAACCAAATAGACAGCAATATAAACAGTACAGTACTGTATAAAGCTCACCTAGAATTGTTTCCAAATTTTTTTGAAGGTTACATGAGACTACAATGAGATTTGATCTAATGTTCTGTGAAATCACATTGAGTGACATACAGTACTTACAGTACTATATCTGACTATCTGAATACTGTACTCTTACTGTATTAATTCTCAATCTCACTTTAGTCTGGGAATAAAGTATTCTAAACAGACGGGGTAACTACAGTACACAAAAATTACAGATCCAAATTATAACTTTATATGGTACAAGTTTTTTCCATTCAACCCTCATTTCTACGTCCAGAATAAATAATTTTTCTTGAAGCATTGGGATAAGTTTCCAGACATCCCTTGTCTTAGTCAGGATGTTAACGGTTAAAAAAAGCAGATGAAGATGCAAGAGGTGTGCAAGAAAATACTGTGACAAAACTGAGAAGCTTTATTTATGCACCAAAAACCCAGCAACAAGATCATCTTTACCAAGAGCAAGCAAGTGCTACATATTAAAGAAGAAAAACAGATTCTGCAACAATCAAGAGGTGCTTCAACACACACCATCTTAGAGGATTGTTGCGTGTGCATCTAGGTGATGGCTTTGTTTGTACCACATAATTCTGAGACTAAAATGGTGCAGGTGCAGATATGAAAGAAACATGTTGGGATTAGCCTTTATTACTAGAGATCAGATGACAAAAGGAATCAATTACTTCAAGCTCACACAACACTGAAACTTCAAGGTACTGTCTGTACATAAGTTAGAAGAAACACAGGTTAGACAAGTATTCCCTCCAATACTTCACAAGACACCTGAGCTAAATACAGATTAATCATAAATGCATTCTTAAATAAATTAGCTAGACCAATAGGTACACTAACACAATTTATGTATGCATATACACTACCATCGTAGAATTTTGCGTTTTCATCATGGTGTTCGATCTAGCTGAAGCCTTAGGCTACTGAAAATTCTCTTAGGCGTGAGTAATGGCAATTCCAATACACAATTATGGCAAAATAACATTGGATGAGAATAATCCTTAATCCCTTAGAAGATTTATGTTGTTCACAGTGCTGATCCCCAAGTAAGGTTCCACAAAAATTATGAATTATAATAGAATTTACAAACATAACCCCCAAAGAGTTTACAGTTCAGTATTATGATTCATGAAGTTTAATTGCAAATAATGTACTGTAAGAAAAAAAAAATATGATAAGATTTTCTTGGTAATGCTTTCAAATGTTGGCAGTTAATTTGGGTGTTGACAAAAGTAACACTTGATAATGTATATAATACTGTACTACCTCAGTGACAGCCTCTGAGACTGAGGTACAGTACAGTACCACCTCAGGTTACCTTAGCAAAATGTGAATTAAACTGGTTTTACAAGCTTGTCATTAAAGACTTAGACACTTGGTGATTCCCAATGAGACAAGTCCAGTGATAACCTACTCTGATTTTTCCCTTTAAGTTACAAAAAAAAATTTGTGCAAAAGCTAAACAACATAGAAGACATTTTGGTGAACAAAAACCTCACAATTATGTCTAGCAAAAAAGTCGGGGGAAAAAGTCATTCCATTTACTGGTAAATACCATTAACATTATAGGTACTGTACAGTACACAGTATTTATATGAGTAATGAAACAGAGTTTGCCATCATACTGTCCTGTCAGCGACCACTGGATCTTTTCTTACATTTCTACCACAAATTGGTTTTGTGAGTGATCTCTGGTATACATGAACCCATTGTAGCAAATTTTTGAACCACTCTTTGCACAATATTTGTTTAGTTCTTGTGTTCATTTAAGAAAGATAATATTTATGAATATTACAGTATACTGAATAGTGAATATAATTATGACTCATATTGTACTAGAAAATTTGTGGTTAGCCAAAAGCCATGCGAGTTATAAAAAAATATATAAAATACAACCTACAATTACCAGTACTGTAATTAAGTTACATTATAATAAGCAAATTATGTCTGAAAATTGCTCATTTAGTTAATTGCAATTATGCTTATTCAGTTTTGATAAGTCGTCACAGCTTCATAATGACCTACCACTATGAACAGTACAGTACAGTATACTGTGCTGTACAGCACACGGTTCCGCTGCCAGGCCCAGCCGCCAGTTCTCACACACACAGGAATTGTAAAAGGTATCAACTTACAGCAACTAATCGTTGTGGGAATGTTAAAGAGCAAAACTTTATAAAAATGCCATACAGTATTTCTGTTATTGATTATGGCAACTCTGGGGATACTGACAGAAATTACAGAAGAACAAGGTTATACAGTACAGCATTTAACGAACTACAGTAATTCGAGCCGCCCCTTTCTGTTAAATCTAAATTTGCGCTAAATCGAATTTCCGTTATTTTCACACAATTTAGCGGACTAGTTTACTAAATCGAGCGAGATTCCGTTAAATTCTGCCGCTTGGCGCGTGGGGTTTGTTTATATGTGCTCAGTCTGTGTCCTACTGCCACAGCATGTGTTGTTCACTGCTACCTCTTGGTCAACTAACTACTGTGCTTAGACATCATGCCGAAAGTCTCTCAGAAGACTAAGAAAGGAAATGGTGTGGGGGAGAAAGTCAAAAGAGTGCGGTTATTAATTGGAAAAAGTTTGGAAATAATAGAAAAAATTAAAAAAATTACCGAACCCCCTAATTTAAGGTAAGCCATGAATGACGTTTCTAATGTTTCTATGTACATATCATGTGTCTGAGGTGTCTCCGTAGGTGTGAGCATATTAACGGAATTAATCTCGATTTAGCGAACTAAGGGGGTCCCCGACTTACGAACGCCTGCCAATACGAATGGGGTTAAACTTGAAATTTACAGTACAGTACAGGGGTATTTTATTTACCGGATGACTCATTTTTTTATTTTCAATTATTGTATTTTGTCATTCTAATTCTTATTTTGTCTTAAATTAAGTGATTTTAGATGTATATAAGGACTTAGGCTATGATATAATGAGATTTTAAACATTGTTCTGTAAGTACGGTTGTATACACATAGCACATGTTCCAACTTAAGTACAAATCCGACTTAAGAACGTCCTCAGGAATGGCACCCGTTTGTAACCCGGGGACCCCCTGTATAGTTCACTAAATCGAGTGAAAAATAACGAAAAAAATCCTTCCGCTAAATCGAGAGTTCGTTATACTGTATCAGATCCCGTTAAATTAGGAGTACGCATACTGTACACAGTTGACCTCAAGGGGTAACAAAACATTACAGTACATCACCTCAACCTGGACTCTCAATGACCTCATATGACTTACCTCACTCCATTTCAGCCCAATGTTGTCTTTTTATACAAACATTTATTTACTTTTTAAATTTTGCTATTTTTAAGTACTGTACAGCACATATTAGTAAATCAATTCTGTGCATTCCTTCATTGAGATTGATTGAAATATTAACCTAAAGAGAATTTTATAATTTGCTTTCCAGTTAAAAAAGGCTATCTTGACTTAGAAGGTCAATTTACGAAGAATGCCAATGGGTCAGAAAAAGTAAATAAAAAAAAAAATCGCACATAACCCTTAAATAAAATACTTTTATACAATGAGTTTTTTCCTGCAACTTTTTTCCCTACATTCGACATCTTGTACAGTAATTAGCATAAAAAGCAGTTTTGTGCAAGAATTTGTCATTTGGTTAAATTAAGACTGCAGTTGAGCAAGATTAGTATTGCTTCAGCTAGAAGGAAAACATCAAGGAAGGTGATATTGTCTCTCTTGACCACATCCCATGTCAGTAAGGATAAAAAATTAACTAATACCCTCTGATAATGGGGAAACAGGATCCTATAGCAATTGTGGTCCTAAAAAGCTGTTGCTAGATCACATACCAAAAATTACATACTACTGTACAGTAATTAACTTTCAACTTCAAATGTATTTCCTGCAATAGATTTTCTAAGAATTAAATTTAATGAACAATGAAATAATGTAGTGATTTAAAATACCTCCACATTACAATTGTTTTCATTTTCTGAATGTTTACTAACAAACAAATTTTATAAAATCTTCATCAATATCAAACTTCTACTATCACTTTTGCCACCAAGCAATATTATAAAAATAAGAACAAAAGCACACATCCAGAACTGCAAATTTTTCTTCTAAAATATAATGGAGCAAATGGTTAAACCTAAAATATATGAGCACGAATACTATTCTAAGGAAACTATAAAATAATTTAAAATTTTCAGGAAAGAACTGCAAGATTGTTCTCAGATACAATACAATACAGTACATTGTTTATTAAGTCAATGTTAACACTTAGGTAACCTTGTACAGTATATGGTGTTTTATATTGGTCCTTACTTAGTTGACAGCAACTAGGAGAGTTAGTGGCTATTTAGTACAGTACTGAACTAATACTGTATGGTACAGTACTGTACCAGTAACTATTTTCTCTTCATTATGGAAATGTGATTGGTTAGAACAAGCCATCCAAGGGTGCCCTCAGTTTCAAATTCATATGGCTATCAGTTGGATGTCCAAACACCACAAGAGGCAGTCATGGTTCCAACCCTAAACCACCCCACCAGTCAACTTTGCCACAGCAGTAATAACCCAGATGTTGACAGTACCTGTGCCAATTAGGTGGATACTTGATATCCAGTGAAGTTGTAGAGAAGATACCAATTTACCACCTGTACCGTGGGTCTATACAAAACCCCATGCTTGACATCCAGTGTCTACACTCCCAACATTTGTTCCGGCCGGCAGTCCAGCACTTCCACACCACTTATGTTTATGTTGCTCTGTATCGTCTTCATGCCGATTATCAGTGTAAATACTTGTAAATAGACATCCTTTGTTACAACTATCCATAATCTTATTCAATTTTCTTGGTGAAAGCCAAAGTGTTCCACCTGACAGTAATCCTTAAAAGAACCAGAGGGCGTTAACCTCTAAACCATCGACACTTGGCAACCTGTACATTTCCATGATGAGCAGATTATAGTAAGTTCTAATTATCAGTGCTAAGGCCTGGTTGGTGCTGAGTGGCAGTGCATTTATTATCACCAAACAAATAGCCTAATCTTACAAGCTACCATAACTTTCCTGATGCAAGAGCATACAGTACGTAATAAGTTTCAGCAGCCCTACTCCTAGAAGGGTTTACTCTTATAATGTTGAATGTGAAAATTAGTATTTTTGAGCTCATCACGACACCAGGATCAATTCTAGACCAATTTTGATAAAAGATATTCTTCTAATTTTAAACTAAATTGGCCAATAAATTTCAAACAATTACCAGTAACAGGTAATGGGTGATACTGACTATCTTTTGAGTTTTCAGCCGAGGAATATCCTCAGCTGAAAATTCTATTTTGACACAATAGTTTTAAATCTTGATCCTATAGGAATAATTGGATGTCCTGTATTCTATCCTTTAAGATGTCTGACATAATCCCTAGAGGAGAATCTTAGGGTAGTACATGTTAAGGTTACAGTGTCACCCTGGTACAGCTGGCCTCTCCACCCTAGCATATCTCGGGGACAGTACTCCAGGCACCTCACTCTTTTTTTTATCATATTCGTCACTTATCAGCCTACTAGCCGTTTGGGCAGTCTATCCAGTGTTAGTACAAGAGGAAGCCAAGGACCTGGAAACCTGTGGTGTTTGGTAGTGAGGGTCACACTGGATAACCCCCTTCTCACATGTGTCCGGGCCGAGATTTGAACCCTTGACATATTGGTGAGAGTTATGCGTGTTACCGCAGTACCATCGACAATAAAATATCAATATGAATAAAATAATAACAATAATAGCTAATCCATTTGTAAAAAAGTTTAACTATACTGTATACAACTTTCACTATACTTTTGAGATTTCAGTAATCTTAACTAAGTAATCTTAGACCTTAAAAGAATTAGAAAAGGTTTATATTTACTTGCAAACGAAAATGTGATCAATTACATAATGATTTTTAGACGACCCTTTAAGTATAACCTCAGTAACTCGATAGTTTTTACTTGAAAATATTTAATTTCCTAATACTGTAAAGTACAGTACTCATGAGGGCATAATACCCAGTACAGTACAGTACAGTACAGTACAGTACAGTGCAGAACAGAACAGAACAGAACAGAACAGATCAGAACAGAACAGAACAGGAAACTTTTATTTAATAGGGGGCAGTGCCAGAGAGGTACACAAAGGCAAGAGCCAGCTACTGTAGTAAGTTATGGAGAATTAAAAAAGTAATGGCTGATGAACTACATATAATATGCTACAGTAACTGGTATCATCAAGCATAATTACAACCAATACCTGTTAAACATGAATAAGATAATGAAGAAGAGGAAAAAACAAAACCAACAAAATTCCCCCAACTGCCCTTGAAGATACTGTACAGTATAAAGCTAATCTGAGGGCTTTAACACAATCTAATCATTGCCAAAAGGATGTGAGATGCTGTATTGTTTTATTCAATTACCATACAAGTATTTTGTTACTTATCAAAATTGCAGATACTGTACAGTACAGTATTGTATTGCACAGTGGTTATATTTTGGTTGTTACAAGTTGACTGCTCACTGCTTCACACTACTTTGGGTTATATACTGTATAGTGAGTTCTGCTATAACGCGTGTTTTGACAACGCTAATTGGCTCTAACGCGATTTATGAATAGAGGAACGATATTTGTATAACGCGAACGCTTGTTTGCTGTAACGCGATCTTTGCTTACTATTTCTCCAATTTTGTGGTATTAACTGTGAATATGGTAAAGAAGAATATCTCCAAGAAGCGTTCTGGTGATCGCATTCCCGGTGATGATCGTAAAAGAAAGGCTATAACCCTTGAAGAGAAGCTCGATGTTATCAACTTCAAAATCACCCTTCTCCCCCTTCAAGTTATATTCATATTTTTTCAAGGTAAAGTGTTACATTTACTGTATGATTTCATTATTAGATATAAATGTAACATTTACTTAGACTGTGCTAACCTTTGTGTTAGTCTAACTACTAAATTTTTTTCGATTTCGAGTAGTAATCTGCACCTAACCCTATTTTCTCCATAAGCCCTGTTATTTCTTTTACGCGAATTTCTATAACACGATGTTTTACAAGAACACAATTATCGCGTTATGGCAGAACTGACTGTACTTGTAATCAATGTACTGTACAATATTAATTACTGCACTTTTATCAACTGCATGATTTGATACTTGTTAATATAGTACTGTACTGTATTCCTAACAAGCATCTATGTTTCCTTTTAGCATCCAATGCATGGTTTACGAGAAGTTTACGTGTCTGTAATACGTACAGCTAATGCAAGTACAATAACCATGGGTTATTTTGCCACTTTGTATAAATATTTTCTTTATTTTGTGGCTACCTAAATTACTACCAGTTTCCTATACATTGTAGGAATCTTTTTTAGATTGCAAGAAAAACCAGGCTGG
>CAUDMG010000885.1:30000-100000 GCA_958450375.1 Homarus gammarus | reverse complement strand
ATAGTAGCTTCTCAAATTTTGCAAGTTTTTAATTCTTAACGTATTTTATTGGAACACAAAAAAATAAATAAATAAAAATTTTGACGGCAGAAACTGGAATTTCAACGGGTTTGAACGGCCCGCCAACGTGCAGACGACGTGCATAATCGTGTAAACAGCGTCATTTCTCTTATGTACAAAAGATTCATTATTGTTTATTACTGAATGTCTTTTTTATTGAATTAATGTTTATGTGTGCAAAATGAGCAATACAATTCATTAATAATACGTAGAATATTAAAACACACGAGGAAATGACACAGCATTGTATTCGTTGATTACAAGACCAGTGACTGACTGGTTCTACATATAAAACTGAAGAAAATAAGACCTTGGTTGTAGCTGTAGTAAAATTAATATGGTTGTTTTAAGTAATGTTATTTAATGTTAATAAATGGAACAATAGAAGTAGCTAACGATAATGGTAAAGAAAAAAGAGAGATCGCATATGTAAGTGCGCATGCGCACACGTGAAAACATATCGTCATTACTTTACATAAGAATATGAAAGCAACACTTATTTACTGTTCATATATATTTTAATTAATGTTTCTGAATTTGTTTTTATTGAATTAATGTACGTGTGTGCAAAATTAACAATACAATTTATTAATAATACGTGGAATATTAGAGGAGACGAGACGGCTGCCGGCATTGTTTATGTTAAAGCTTACGAAACCAGTGACTGATTGGTTCTACATATAAAACTGAAGAAAATAAGACCCTGAGTTTAGCTGTAGTAAAATTAATGTAAAAAAATGAATATGGTTGCTTGAAGTACCTGTAATGTTATTTAATGTTAATAAATGGAACAATATAAGTAGCTAACCATTAATGGTAAAAAAAAAAAGTGAGACTGCTCGTATGTAAGTGCGCACATGTGAAAAAATATCATTACTCTACATAAGAATATGAAAGCAACACTTATTTACTGCTCATATATTTTGAAGGGTTAAATGTTGTACTCTGTATAGACAAGCAGAGAGAGAGAGAGAGAGAGAGAGAGAGAGAGAGAGAGAGAGAGAGAGAGAGAGAGAGAGAGAGAGAGAGAGAGAGAGCAGCCGAACTGCCGGATGTAAACAAACCTAAATTTCCCGCGGCTTTTTTCTTTTTTAAGGGGATTAGCCCACCCGGGAATAGGTCACTGACCCACATTAGGGCCTGAGGGGCAAAAATTTAATACTCCTGTAATAATAATAATAATTCAGATAAGTAAAAAAAAAAAAAGAAAAAAAAAAAAAGAAGCTGCCTATCTACCTATTGGACAAACTAAAATCGTTCCGGACCAAGGGAGTTTCTGGACCACAGAATGCCGGACTAGAGAGGTACAACCTGTAGTTAGTTACTTAAAATAAGGCCAATTCATTTCAAGTAATGGCATCAAATGTTACCGGCTGGTGTAGTGTAAACACTAGTGACGTCACTTAAGCGTCTGTAATTAACTGTCGATAGTTTCAAGAATTAACGCACTCATTTTCTGAATATTCTTTGTAAAAAAATAAATCTTAAATCAATTATTTATAGGAGATAAATATTATTATCAGTAAATATACCGATACCCGGTATGCATTACTGATCACCTCAACGGCTAAAAATAGCCCAATCTCGGGGTCACTTTCCCTTTCTTGTCTCCTCACTGGCAAATGGGGCGTGGGGAGGGGTGTGTGATGATAGCTGTGTTTATTACAAGGTATGTTAGACAGGTTTATAATACATTTTTATTATTTTAATATACCGGTAATCTTAATTTGAATGCAGCTTGCCAAACGTAAGTTTCAGTATAAAATAATTACTGGTAGGTCTTTGTGAGTGGCTTACGATGTTTCCACCACCACTCTTGACACAATATTTAAGATGCAAGAATTTTATATTTGTTGCTTAAGACGACCCCCAAACTTTGGGCAGATTTTTTTAATGTTCAAATTTCGTCTTATAAGCCGAGATATACGGTAGTCAGACTTATATTGTCAAGAACCGAATGGGTTATACTGTATGTACAATACTGTATGCCAAATTGCTAATACTACTGTACTGGATGACAGTTGCATAAATTAAGGAAAATTTTGTATAGAAGATAAATGCTTTCTCACCTCATGAAGACCCCAAAATAAGTTCTTCGTGATACAGAATTGTTTTATGATTTCTTCTATCCCCAGCAATTTTGTAGGTAAACAATAAAATTCTTTACTAATAGACAGCAGGAAGTGTTAAACGACAAGCAACAAGTGTGGTAATATATGGAGTACATTCAGAATGGAAAAAGGTTCTCAGTGGAGTAACACAAGGCTTTGTCCTTGAACCCACCTTATTTGTGATTTATATAAAAGGCATCGATGAAAATACGAGGCCCAACACAAAAAAAAAATGAGACTGATGCTGTAACTTTTTATTTACCAAATTAAGAAAATCAACTGTGATCGCCTTCAAAGTAGTTCCCTTCCAAGTTGACACACAGCTGCATACGATGCTGCCACATTTCAAAGCAAGTCCGCAGGTCATGTTCTGTAAGGCTGTTGAGGAGCTCCGTCGTTTTTGCTTTCACCTCTTCTACCGACAAAAAATTGGTTCCTTTGAGCACGGACTTGGTTGTTGGGAAGAGGTAGAAGTCGCAGGGAGCCAAGTCTGGCGAATAGCGTGGGTGCTCAAACACAGTGATGTTTTTATTGTCTAAAAACTACTTCACAAACAAAGCGTTGTGGGCTGGCGTGTTGTTCATCTGACAGCATTTTTGGAACCATTTTTGCAAAAACCTTTGTCATGTTCAATTCTTCCGCTAGAATGCGTCAAACACTTTCCCTGTCTAAATAACTTTCTCAGCAATTGATCAAACACCCAACTTACGTTTTTTCTAATCACATCTCACACTTTTTCAATGTTGTCATCGGTTACTGCTGTGCGTGGACGGCCTGGGTGGTCATCATCTTTTACTGTTTCTCTGCCTTCCGAAAATCGTTTGTGCCATTCGAAAACGCATGCACGAGACATGCAATCTTCACCGTAAGCCTCAGTCAATAATTGAAAAGTCTCCGTCGCGAATTTCTTAAGTCTAACGAGAAACTTGATGTTAACTCGTGGCTCAGTTTTGCAGTCAGACATTTTCCGACCGAGCGTAAGAACACGTCTATACTTCAACACGCATCCACTTGTACTGAGTGAAGCGATCGAGTTGAGCCTTGTCACACTGTGACAGGTTAGAACATGTTTAATAACCGTCAATTTGTCCCTCCCCTCCCACTCTTGGTTCCCGAGTTATAGGATCAATCTCGTCATTTTTGTGTCGGATCTTGTATATCAAGCCACATTGTCAAGTTTTTGGACATGAAGATATTTGGGAAGGTAATAAGTCAAGATGATGTCGCAACATTGCAGAAGACCAGCATGAGTTGTTTAAATGGTCTCAAGACTGGCAAATGCTCTTTAACATTACAAAATGCAAGACTACATATAGGACACAACAACCCTAATCACAACTATTCTGTTAATAACACTTAACTGGATAGTGCCAATAAGGAAAAAATCTAGCTGTGATAAATCATTCACTGTCTCAGCAGTGAGTAAAGTAAATCAAGATTTGGGAATCATAAATCGTACCTTTGAATACAAAGGTAGAAAAATGCTCCTTCAACTGTACAAATCTCAAAAACATCCCAGTCTGGATTACTGTATACAGTACAGGCATGGAAACCCTACCTCCAGTAAGATCTAACACCCTTATTAAAGTGCAGCACAGTGCAACTAAGATGATTCCAGAACTACATCATCTCGATTATCAGAGCAGACTGAGGGCCTTATGACTAACAATCCTTCAGACAAGGCACAATAGGGCAAATCTCATTGAAATGTTCAAAATCCTGAAAGGATGGAAAACATAAACCCGGGGCATTTCTTTGTGATGTCAAGCACCACCGACATGAGAGGACATAACTACAAGTTTGCCAAGTTATCATGCAGAAAGAATACTGGATGAGGAAACCCTTTTTCACATAGAGGATTAGAGGGTGGTGTAGACCTGTGGAACGGTCTACCAGCCCAAGCTGTGGAATCATGAACAGTACTGGGCATCAAAATAATCCTTGAGAGCCCTACAGTCAGTTTGTCTACCAATATAGCCAGACTGTTTACTAAACTATTCTGTGTGTTGTCTGCACAACTAATTGTTAATTTTCTGGTAATGGATGCATTATGGAATCCAAGAACACATACATTATATACCAAATAACCACCCAAACTAGATGTGACCATGCCAGTGTAGGATCCATCCATTGTTCATTATAATCTTTCAGGTCCAATACAGTACTTTTCCTAGATTCCACAGCCAGAGCTGGTAGACTGCTCCATAGGTCTACCACCTTTTGTGTGAAGAAGTACAGTACCACATTTCGTTATACTGCATTTGCCCTGCATGACATCATGGGGAGCTGGAAGTTGTGTACCCTAGTGTTGGTGGTGTATGACATCTCAAAGAGTTTGTATATGTGATGTTAGGCTGATCAACCTGTAGTTTTCTGATGCACTTTTCCTACCATTCTTGTATACTGGGGTGACATTGGTTGATTTCCTGTCCTTAGGTGCTTTTTCTTGATCCATAAATTTACTTAACAGGTGTCTAGGTAAGTGAGAACAAATCTCGTTTGCCAACTCCTTTATCACCTTGGTCTTTGGTCCATCCACTCCAGGGGCTATGAATTCTTTCCAGCTGACTACTTTCTTTTTGACAATATCGTCTATAACTGCTATCACTCTTAATTAATTTTTCACCCTGAGGTATACTTTCTCCAAGATACTGTATTGGCATGTCATCCAGTGGCCCTTGTGTCAACTCTGACACAAAGTAATCTTTCAGCCATCTGCTCTCTGCTTATCATCCCCCTTAGCCATGTTGTTTTGGTCCTTTAGAGGGCCAACAGTGTCTTATTTTTTTTCTGTTTTCTCCTGGGATATGAATAAAGAGCCTTAGGTTCTACCTTAATACTTTTGTCTAATATCATCTAAAGGTGACATACCGTATATCACGGCCTATAAGGCGGCGGGGTGCATAAGACGCCCCCCCCAAATTTCCATTTAAAAAGTAGCTTTTGAGCTCTATTTGCTGTATAAGACCAGTACCCCAAATGTGACACTTACCCACTGACTCAGTAGTCCTTTACCAACCATCCTTGGTTTTTTAAAATAAGGCCAATTCACTTCAAGTAATGTCATCAAATTATACCCGCTGGTGTAGTGTAAACACTAGTGACGTCACTGAAGCGTCTGCTATTTACCGGTAACTGGAACTAATGTCGGTATCGAGGAAAATTTTTCCATTTACTTGAAATGGATTTACCGATTTATTTGTTTATTTATTTATTTATAATATACTGTAACATATTAAACACACTGCAAGTATTTTCTTTCATTTCTACGCTTGCTTCACACGAGACGATCGGTGGTGGGAGTGTTCCCTCGTCTCGGTGGTGTGGCTGTGTTCCGACTATTTATACAACAGGTGGTTCAACAGCAACCACCGTATTCTAATTGTGGTGTTTCATTAGGATTTGAGTGAAAAAGGTTACCGTTATGTACTTACTACATACATTTATTACACAAATATATATATATATATATATATATATATATATATATATATATATATATATATATATATATATATATACTATGTACAAAAAATGAATGTTCAATGAATTATTTATGGTGCATGAGGGTACTGGCCACTTCAGACGGGCTATAAATAGCCTTGTTATCTCCCCTCCATCTCACCCCGAGCCAGAAGGAAGCGTCTTGGTAAATAACATGTTTGCTTATTTTCCATTTACTTGAAATAAATTTACCGAATTATTTGTTTATTTATTTATTTGTAATATACTGTAATATATTAAACACACTGTAATTATTTTCTTTAATTTTTGTATTTATTTATAGTTAGTTACTTAAAATAAGGCCAATTCACTTCAAGTAATGGCATCAAATGTTACCAGCTGGTGTAGTGTAAACACTAGTGACGTCACTTAAGCGTCTGTAATTAACCGTCGATAGTTTCAAGAATTAATGCACTCATTTACTGAATATTCTTTGTAAAAAAATAAAATTTAAATCAATTATTTATAGGAGATAAATATTATTATCAGTAAATATACCGATACCCGGTATGCATTACTGACCACCTCCACGGCTAAAAATAGCCCAATCTCGCGGTCACTTTCCCTTTTTTCTTGTCTCCTCACTGGCAAATGGGGGGGGGAGGGGGGGGGGCGTGTGATGATAGCTGTGTTTATTACAGGGGTATAAATCCCTTTTACGGTATGTTAGACAGGTTTATAATACATTTTTATTATTTAATATACCGGTAATCTTAATTTGAATCCAGCTTGCCAAACGTAAGTTTCAGTATAAAATAATTAGTGGTAAGACCTTGTGAGTGGCTTACGATGTTTTCATCACCACTCTTGACACACTAAACCACAATATTTAAGAGGTAAGAATTTTAAACTTGGGGGTTTAGACGACCCCCTAACTTTGGGCAGATTTTTTTAATGTTCAAATTTCGTCTTATAGGCCGTGATATACGGTAAATGATCTAATTTCATGATTGACCACATTTAGGGCTCTTTTGTATACAGTACTACACAGTTTGCATAGTATTTTGTGCTCTGGTATTTCTTCCACCACCGACATTTTCTTTTGATAGCTTCCCTGGATTTGTGATTCATCCACGTGGTTTTATTCCCTCTTCTTTAATTTCCGGGGTATAAAGGTATTCCTCGTTATATGAGTAATCGCGAACTGAAAATTCGCTTATCCAAAGATTCTATTCTCACTCCTCTTGTTCTGTATTAGCATCCGAATGTGATATTCACTTATCTGAATGATGGTTCGATCAAAAGTTCAGATCACACACCAGACTCGACCCAGAGTCAGCTGGGGGAGACATCATGGATCTCAGTCTAACACATCATTCGCTTCGTATTCGGTGGAAGTGACATGCTCTTTCTTTATCCATCGGTATTCAAGTCATCCTTTTGTGAATCTGTAAGTCATAGCATCCAAGCATTGTGCTGATTCCTCTGCTGCCCCCACCATTACCAAAAGACCACACAAACCTGTGATAATTGAAACCAAGCTTGAGATAATCAAGCATTATGAATGGGGGAAAGCCTAATGTAAGGTAATATACTGCACCAACTATATGTACATATTTTAGTTTGATTATTATGCTTCTTTAGGTATAACACCATAAATAATGTTTCAGTAATTGTGCAAATCACAAAAATAAACTAAAACACAGTGAAGTTTGCTGCAAAATGTCAAACAATATTGGGGGTTTTGTTGTTTGGGAACCAGACCCTATTTTTCCATTTAATAACTTATTCACTATCCAAAAATTTGATAAACAATTGGTTTTCAAGGAATCTAACCCATTCAGATAGCAAGGGATATCTTTATATTCCTCTACCTGTTGTCTCAAGGGTTTACATAAATTCTTGCCATGATTACGGTACAGCAGAATCCAAGTTATCCAGTATCCGGGCAACCGGCAGATTCAACTAACTGGCACCAAGATGAATTAATAATAATAATATAAATTGAAATTCCTCCAAAATCAGCTAGAGTCATAAGTTTTAATACAGCATGCAATGGGGATGAGCAGCCATATTGATTGCTATGATAAATAATAAAATCGATACATAGCATATCATAAATTACAATAGCCCATATTTTAAATAAAAAAAAAAGTAGCTCCTTTCACACTCAAACCATTTTCTAGGCAACTCAACACAGTTCTGGCAATCAACCAGCTGACTCACAGGCACATACCCGTATATGCATGATGTCACATCGGGAGAAAGAGCAGCCACAGTTATAGCCCAGTAAAAAACAGCCTCCACACACATTCACTTCCCACATATACTGTACACACCCATGCTCTTCATTTTTCTTATTTCATAGTTTTATATTATATTGTTACTACTGTTACAATAAGATCGGCGGCTGGGCTGGGGAGTCGGCAACTGCCTTGTAAGAAAGGTTAACTACTGTATGTTTTCTTATACAGGCATCCTTGGGTTACGGAAACTCTGGTTACGGAAATTTGCTCTTACGGATTTTGTAAATCATGACCCCATATATTTGGGATACAGACAAAAAATTCGCCCTTACGGAAATTGGGTAAATTTTTAAGTAAATTTTATTTTTTCAATAATGTACTACTATTAAAAAAAAACATAGAAATTATAAAGTTTATTTCGTGTGGATTTCCTGGTGGTTGCTACAATACTGTATACAGTGGGGATGCCGCGTACCCACGCCACCCCGCTCTGTTTGAACTCACCCCAGCTTGTGCAGTCTTGTGTGCTTGGTCTCGCGACACTTACATACTTCTGTATTCAGGACTGTATTACTGTGTACCCTTATTCAAGATGAGTGTAAAGAGGCAGCCATCATGTTCAAGTGAAAGCAGTGGTGCTAAAAGATCCAGTAAAGGAATTACATTGGACAGCACTCAACATGATTTGTGGTAAGTTAAATTCGGTGGTGGGCACGGTTCCGCTAATCCACTAATTAGCAAAGCTAACTTTCTCGTTAGCGGATTAGCGTTTTCGCTAACTTTGGAAACTATTAGCGGACCAAATAGCTTCTGCTAAATTTAGTTCCGCTAACTTTAAGTCCGCTAACAAAATTTATACATGTTTGTTCCTGTCTGTTGTAAGCGTGTGACGCCGCTATGCGTGTCTCCAACAGCCAGTCAGGCACACTTGGCTGACTGAGTGTTAGTATGTGCAAAGATATCTTGAGGGCCAAGAGAGCCACCCTGTCAGATGGCAACTTTGAGAGGCTGATGTTTATGAAGGGCAACCAGCATCACGTCGAGGCGATGAAGAAGGCCCAGCCACTGCAGCCGGAGTGAATGAATTTTTCGATTATTAAAGTTTAATACTTTTTTTACAGTAAATAAAGACTGTCAGTGTATGTTGAAAGAATCATAGAATGTAATTGTAAACTAATGTATAATTTCATTTCTCATTTGTGTTAATTTAATTAGGATTTTTTTGTGTCAATATATTTGGTTATGCTAAGTACTGCATAAGTTCATAACCAGGATGTCATCCAAGGTGTGCGCCAAACAAAATTGTCCAAAAACTTACTTTTCATTAAAGTTTAGAGTTTTCTGTTTATTTACATGACTAAGACCAACAATAAGTTATATAAAAATGCACTGGTATAATGATTAAGACCAAAAATAAGTTACTGTATATAAAAATGCACTGGCATAATGTGTATGTGGTTGGTATTGCATATTTACATGAATAATGAATAAGGCCGATAGGTTGTATGAGAATGCAAATTAATTATTTGTGAAATTTTGTACATTGTACACCTTGATAAGATGATTATCATCTGATCTTGGCATGATGCTATTTGCTACCTATGCTATACAGTACTATAGTTTTTGGATTCGTTTAATACTTTCTGTCTTTTCGTACAATAAATAAAGATTATAAAGTGTATGTTGAAACTTGAATGTAAACTAATGTTTAATTTCATTTGTTCATTTAATTATTTGTGTACACCTTGATCATCATCTGATCTTGGCATACCTTTTTAGAAAGCTCTATGTCTAAGCTACAAGATAACATATGGAAATTTCAGCTCTCTAGGTCTGTTTTTAAGGGTTTTAGAGCCAAAAAAACAAACAAACCGAAGCTAAATTCATATAATAAAAGTTAGCGGTCAGAGTTAGCTAACGCTAATTTTTTTAGCTGTTTAGCGGTTTAGCGTTAGCGAAGTTAACTTTTTAGTTTGGCGGTTAGCAAAGCTAACTTTTCGTTTAGCTGCGCCCACCACTGGTTAAATTGAAGTGTTTTGAATATTTATTATCATATTATATTATTTTCATTCATAAATGTGCTTGTATTACGTCTTTTTTTGCATTAGATATTTCCTTGGGAACGTATCTTCAATTATATAATGGATGTTAATGAGAAATTTGGTTTTGCTTTACGGCATTTCACATTACGGACAAATTTTCAAGGACACGTACCTTCCATAACCCGGGGTATGCCTGTAATACTGTACTGTACATGGAATACTGTTCTGAAAACTGCAAGTAATCACAGAGTCAAGTAAACCCAAACACCTCACTACTGGTACTGTATGCATCTCCTGTACCCTCACAGTACAGTACTGTACCCACAGACTTAATGCCTCTTACACAAATCTATTATGAGCAGACAGACATATCTCTGCCACCAGTGCAGAGGTGCACAGATGAGGAACTGTATCATCACTGTTGATAGCAGTCATTATACGCATGTTTTGAAAATATTCACAACGAAAGAAAATTCAGAAACAATTTATTTGACTCGGGTTATAGTATGTGGAACCTTCTCATTATCACAAAATGCAGACCTGCCATGGGTAAACCTTATTGAGGTGTAACACAGACCTGTCAAGGGTACATCTCACTCAGGGTATAACTGAGGCTAGCAAGTAAACAAGTGCTGAGACCCAAACTATTATACTGTACTCTTATTATACAACTCAAAACAACCTCACCAACCAACTCAGGGGTTATGCATTTTTCTCTTGTAGAAAAAAGAGCACACAGTAACCCCTAAAAGCAATCATTTTGTAAAGACTTCCATCCTGAGCTCAGAAGAAGCACTTAGACAAAGATAATAAATCCTGACTCCTTATTTGATCATTCAACCTGCTGTTCATGCATGAGTATGGGATTCCCCCTTGTGTATAGAGCTATCTTAAAAAGACAGGCAGAGTTACTATGGTGGCACTGATGCACCTTGTGACACTTGATGCTAAGTCAGCCCAACATAACAAATTTGTCAATGAGAAAAAAAAAAGAGATTTAAATTGAAGCACAACTCTAGTACAAAGAAACAATAAAACAGCATACAGTAATACCTCGGTTTACGCGGTTCTCGTTTTCGCGTTTCCACATTTACGTGGTACCCCGCCAGAACCGGAATGCCCAATTTACGCGGTGCATCGACTCATATACGCGGGGAGCAGCGCGGGCAGGGTGCGCACAAGGTCGCCCAGTCATCAAAATATTACCGAGTTCTTCGCCCGCCACCCACCACAGCCGGCCCAAGTCAGTGATAGTGAGGATATGGAATTATATGGACTTTGAGGGGTTTGACAAAGAAGCCCTGCAAGCCTCTGTGGTGGATAGTGATACAATTAATACAAGTGATACAGGTGAGGGCCAATAATCTGCCCTCTGCTTCGGAACCAACCCCCCATCCCTGTGTGCCCAGCCATCTTTTCTACTAATGTAAGTGTTAAAAAACCTCATATTATTGATATTTCTCTGAATTATTAATTGTGTGTGCATACCATCATAAAATTAAGATGTTATTTTTACTACAACGTAGGTATTGAATCTGAAAAAGTGTAGTTTGGGAGTCAGCCCAGTCTCTATTTCAATTAATCCCATATGTTCTGTTATTCCATTTACACGTTTCTTGTTTTATGCGCTACTCCACGGGTTCAATTGACCGTGTAAATCGGGGTATTACTGTATACTGTAACAGTCTACCTTCAAGTCCGTGCTTTAATTAATAAAGCACGGACTTGCAGGTAGACTCACATTTTTAATATAGTTTTTCTGATTATTTGTGAGAGTATTTTCCCATAATTATTTATTTGTATGTGTTTTGTGTGTGTGTCTACACACACATATACAGTATACAATACAGGTAAAGAAAATTACTGTCTCTAGAACGAATGGCTCCCTGTCCCAGCCACAAAAATGCAGGCAACTTTAAAACTACCCCAGACATTCTTGGGTACATCCCGAGTGTTATCCGCGAATAATGGACCGCAAAATAAAAATCCGTGAATTTGGGGGGCCCCTGTAATGCCAGTCTGAAAACTAGCAGGTTCAGTAAGTGAAGTTATTAATGTATAAATTTCCTTTATGGCTGAAGAAGGTAATGAAGTACTGTGAGTTAATATGTTCAAATTGATCCTTTTGACCCAATGGCCCTAAGTTCACACTGGACTTAATGCCAACCATTGGTTCATTGATCCAGAACCAAAAGGGTAAAAAGTACTGCTTGTGGCAACTTTTTCATTGTACTGTACGTAGAGTATAAAAGTACTACAGTGATCCCTCGGTTAACGAGCGCCTCGGTTAACGAATTACCTTCCATAAGATTCTTGACTTCGGTTAACAAGCATTCCCTCGATTAATGAATTCCTTACAAGCGCCCCTCAACATGTTTTCGCTTGCACACTAGCTGTCATATTAGTCCGCCAATACAGCAATCGGTTCTATGGCTTAAATTCCTTACTATTTTAGTAAATATCAAGAAGTTTGTACTATTCAATAATTTTAAAAGTCTTATATTAAATTTTTTAGTAATTTTAACAATTATTTAACATAATTTAAGTACAGGGAACTAGTTTTTAGCATGCCAAACAGCCTGCCAACACACCATACAGGCATCAGTCTCTGTGTCTTTTCAGTGGAGGTAACATCTTGCTTCAGACTCTCTTCAACATAAATGCTTTTTTTCTGTATCCAGTCAAATAATTGGTCATTTTGAAATTTATTTTATATATTGACAATATATAGCGCAGTGCAGTGTTAATTTAGAGAAAATAATCTTGAATTACACCAAGAGAACTAAAATTTTATGGGTGAAATGGTGCCATGGGGTGCCTTCTCTTCTCCCTTCTCCTCCACCCCCATTCTAATTCCCATCATCATCATCCAGGAGCCTTCTACATACACACCTCAAAGTAAGTGTACTTTACTATCTTTTTTGTTAACTTTTGGCAATTTTCGGTGAGCTGGAACCAATTACCCAAAAACCTATTGAAACAATGGTTTCGGTTAACAAATATTTTGGTTAACGAGCAACTTCTAAAACGAATTGTGCTCGTTAACCGAGGGACCACTGTACTGTAATGTATGTCCTCACCAAAAGGCAGTGAGTGGGTGTTTAGTGCAAGCATTTTAACACATTCACTTTTCTAAGTACACTACTATTTATGAAATGTAAGAATATCTAGGTACTGTATAATATTTTAAAAAAGACAAAAATATCTTAACAGCACTGTGATATTAGCCACTACGGTATAGTACAATATATGAAGTTTTAGTACCCCATATCAATTTCATATGGTTTGCATAGTCTAACTTAAGAGGTTAATAACCTGTCTTTAAGGCGGCATCACATGGGCACTTGTACCGCCAATTTTCATTCTTGTCTAGTACGGTACTAGCGGCTGAAGTTTCATATGCCAACAGTTAATTTCTCCGGCACGACGTGCTGGTCCTGAAATCGTAGCTGGCAATTCTCGGGAGTTAAAAAGAGAACCCCTGTTGTATCATATTAAAAGTTAAAGAAATTGTTAATTAAGTCAGTTTATGCAGTTCAGGTTCAAGCTTTTTTTTCTTTTTGTTAGCAAAGAACGAGTCCACAAGAGTTTCTTCTTACGTTTAAACTTAACACAACAGTATAAAGCAAAAAGTCGTAAAAGCTAACATTTCATCCTCAAAGTCTTCAAAGGCATCCATCTTGTTATTGTTTTGGTTTGGCTCCAGCAGCAACAGTACTCCAGTCTTGTGAACACGCTTCTTAAATATTACGGGTAAGACCACTGCCACTCGTGAAAAATGCTGATACAGTACAAGTGCCCATATGACACCACTTTGAAAGTAGAGTAGAGTAGAGTACAGGTTCTAAAGTTTAGAAAATTCCTTCAATATTTGGAAAAAGCTCAATTTTTCAACTTGTATTGGGGAAGGTAACACTTCCACCTAGGTTTGACACAATGTTTATAAATAAAGATTAAAAAAAAAATTACTTCCAGAGAAAGCTTAATAATGAGGTGTACATCTTGTGGTTCATAATTATTTAACTCTTGAAGATTATTAGTACAGTACTGACATAATTGTTCAATTAATACTATCATTCTCAAGAAAAATATTTCACAATTATTACAAAACACTCGACCAAAAGTTTAACTAAATGGTTTGATTATGACATTACAGGTACTATAAAAGTGAAAAATAAGGAAAAGCAACTGATGTTAGTCATTGGAACTATTACTGCACATTAAATTTAATATGGCTGGTACAGTACAGAATTAGTGATCATTTCCCCAGTCACTGTCTACATCTACCATAACTTGTGGCATTCCCGAGTTTATTCAACACTACAGTACAGTACACGTTTCTGGACCAATTGGCAACTCTTATTGTCTAGTTAGTAGCAACTGCAATCAAGTTACCAAATATCTTTTTTACTTGGAAATGTAAGAGTTGCAGATGGAGACATTACTGGAAATCATTCATACTTAATTAATGCCTATCACTGTCTCAGTGTTAGAATACTGTGATTATCTAAGTCAAGTTGTTGGCTACATGACACAAGCTGGTGACTGTATACTTGGCAGTTATTGTCACCATTCATTAAATGCTCAAGTTCATTGAGCCTCAGCTGGTGTTAATTTATAATATTATAAATTACACAACTGCATATACTGTAACTTGTTTGTTTTCTACTTCTATATTTTGTCATATACAAAAACTTTCCCCCCTAATAATTAATTATTAGGAGTAATAGGTATTACTACTGTACAGTACTAAGGTTAGCATAATACACTATCTATGAATATGAAAAATTATAAATCTACAGGAATGTGACCATTCTAACTGACTTATTATTACTCCTAAGAATTCAAGTATAAATACTGTAATATGTTTACATGTAATTTATACTGTAGATAGAAAACTGCATTACATTCTTAAAATTTATGAATTATCCATGTTTTTACAAGCTGTCAACCCATATCAAATTATATACTGTACAGACATAATTGAAATACTGTATAAGATAAAAAATTATCCTTTAGGTAACCTCTTAAACATGAGCAATAACAACTAACAGTCTCGTGCCATGGCTATACTGTACAGTACAGCATACTGTATAAAGTACGTTACTTATATTTAATATTATTTATAGTCTTTTGAACAGTGAAGCCCTTACCACAATGTACAGTTGAGGTATATCTGGCAGCCCATTAACACTAAGTGACAACAGTAAGCATCAGAGGACACTATGGTAAGCTTACACACTCAATAATTGTAACAGATTCTAATAACAAAATTACTGCTAGTGCAATTGATATCCTACAATATTTATGTTATGGCACTTGTGTACAAGGTGCTGAGTGCTGCTCTTAAATAATAAACTTTTAATGAGATAAGAATATTGCCATTCAGTATACAGTACAGTGCAGTGCAGTGCTTGCCTATGCATTACTGTACCAATACGTGACACCATATTTTCCTTTCCCCCCAAAAAAGGTTAACTGTAATTAAAACTTTTGCAAGTTGTATAAATATGAGTGTACTGTACTCTACTGTATTAAGGACCTTCCAGCAGGTGATAAGCCCTGAGAGTGTACAGTATTATACAGTAGTTACAGTACAGTGCAGTGTGTTAAGACACACCAGCACCGTAGACATACACTAAGGTTTTCACTGAAGAATCATACCCTCTTGTTATTATGAAGGATTTAGGTAAGTTTCCAAATCTGTTTTGCACAGAACTTTCTACGTTCTTTGCAGCTATCAGCATGACCAACCCTAAAACTATTCATAATGCCTGGCACAGCTTAATGTGTGGAGTGAAGAGCAACTTGCAATAATGAATTAATAATAATAACTACCACATTATATATTGCAAATTCAAATTGTATTGTACTTTGAATTATATTAATTTGTGATATACTGTACTGCACATGTACTGTAGTAACAAAGAAGCATCTAGTGCACAGCACAGTACAGTACAATACCTCAATAGACCTGTGTGCAGTATCTCACTACGTATCACCATTTCTTTGATAATATCTCACTATCACTATTTCTTTGATAATATCTCACTATCACCATTTCTTTGATAATATGAGTTTAATTGTCTTTTAAAACTGACCACTCATTAATGATTTCTTAAACCTATTCAAATTGGCATTTCATTAACAGCGGAAAAAAAATTCTGATTCACATTGTGAATATTAACACGTCTACAATACAGTACAGTAATTTGATTCCTGACAGCAACACTGCTTTGTTCTCAAGACAACAAACACAATCAATTGAAGAACCTTATTGCTTCATACTAATGCTACGAGTTTTTCATAAAACCTATTCTGAAAATTAAAGAATACTATGATATTAATATAATGTTTTATAGGGAAAGGAATGGTAGAGAAAATTCTTTGAAAAATGGTAACAAATGTGTGATTATTTTTTACCTTTATTGCAAATTTTATTACCATTATATCCACCATTATTATCACTGGATATAATTCTTCATTAACAAAATATTTTTGTCTGAAGACTATTGCCACAATAAGACAGGGACTGAGGGCCTCCACATGTAGGTCTTGGTTAATAATGTTCCCTTTAATACAAGTATAAGTTCTTAAGAAAAAATGAACAACCTTGGAATGAATTATTATGCAATAACATGCAAAAGCCAAGCAACAAAATGCAGGTGAACAGCAAATTTTACGACCAAATTTTATAAAATGCCTTTGATTAGGTAAAACACCTCATAAAGAACTTTTCTGAAATTCTGTATCAAAACAACTTCTCAGAAATCAAAATATCATATTCTGTATTAGGCTTGACACATAACTTGGCACAGTACATTATCTTACACAGTCAGTTTTCCTTAACACATAACAAATAAAAACTTCCAATAATATGAAAGTGAAAGTGGGTCCCACGTTGGTCCCATGTCAGTGTTCTTCAACCTCCTACCTCGTAGCCCCTAATTAATGGTTGCTGCAATGCAATTTTTTTATAATGCGGTGTTTTCCAGGAACATAACTACAGTACAAGGGGTCGTTGTTATAAGTGGTTAATAGGGACAAGAAAAAAGCCACTGATAATGAAACTACAGTGACCCCTCCGTTAACGAACTCAATCCATTCCAGAAGGTCGTTCATTAACCGAAAAGTTCGTTAACCGAAACCATTGTTTCAATGGGTTTTTGGGTAATTGGTTCCAGCTCACCGAAAATTTCCTAAATTCAACAAAAATGGTAGAAAAGTTCACTTACTTTGAAGTGTGTATGTAGAAGGCTCCTGGATGATGATGATGATGATGATGATGGGATTTAGAATGGGGGTGGAGGAGAAGGAAAAAGAGAAGGCATTGGGATGGAAGAGAAGTCACCCCATGGTGCCATTTCACCCATAAAATTTTAGCTCTCTTGGTGTAATTCAAGATTATTTTCTTTAAATCAACACTGCACTGCAATATATATTGTCAATATGTAAAATATATTTCAAAATGACCAATAATTTGCTTGGAAACACAGAAAAAAAGCGTTTAGTTGAAGAGAGTCTCAAGCAAGATGTTACCTCCAGTGAAAACAGAGAGAGACTAACTCCTGTTTGCTGTGTTAAGAGGCTGGATGCCGCGCATTAAACTAGTCACTTTACCTTCAGTTATGTTCAATAATTGTTAAAATTACAAAAAAATTTAATATTAAACTTTTAAAATTATTAAATAGTATAAACTTCTTGATATTTACTAAAATATTAAGGAATTTAAGCCCTAGAACCGATTAATGTATTGGCGGACTGATGCTAAAGCTGGTTGCCCGGTCAGTGCAAGCGAAAACATGTTGAGGTCGGTTCGTAAGAACTTCGTTAACCGAATTTTTTTTCGTTAACCGAATTGAAGATCCTTATGGAAGGCAGTTCGTTAATCGAAATTACGTTAACCGAGGTGTTCGTTAAACGAGGGGTCACTGTACCGTACTTATGTAGGTGAATTACTTTCCATAAGAATTAATAAGAATAGGGTCTAATCAGGACCATCACAGTGTAAGTGACACTCATATATATACAGCTAGACCCCGACTTACGACTGCTTGGACTTACGACCGTCGGGACTTACGACCGCCGCAGTTGTGACCATTTTTTTTTCTTTCAATTTTTTTTTTCAAACAACTCACGCATTTTCTATACCGAAACGTTTCCTTATTAATGTAGTCTCCATGTATAATTAGAAAATTATGGGGGCCCCATGTGCATTCAGCTGACTACATTAAAGGTAAGTGCTCAGTCACACTGTATCCATTCCTCATTATTTATTACTTTTACTGTACTGTATTTCATTGTAGATTTTTTATTTAAAAAAAAAATGATTTTTTTTTTTTATCTATGTCGGACTCACGACCTGGATTTGGGTCCCTAACCCCGTTGTGAGTCGGGGTCTAGCTGAATGTGTATACTGTATATATATATATATATATATATATATATATATATATATATATATATATATATATATATATATATATATATATATATATATATATATATATATATGTAGTCGTCGACTTACGACCTAGATTGGTTACGGCCGACCGGTCGTAAGTTGATCTGGTCGTAAGTCGGCCTATGTTATAATTACCTTACGTATATTATACTGTAATGTGTAATGATAATATAATCATCTTTAAGTCATATTTTATCAACATTTTCTTTGTTCATTATTGTTACGGTCGTCAGGTTTAAGTAAATCACTGCATACTACAGTACAATTGGTTTATTATTTACACTGGGGCTGGGGCCAAAACTGTCGTACCGCCGGTCGTAAAGTCGAACAGACGTAAGTCGCATAGGTCGTAAGTCGACGACTACCTGTATATATATATATATATCACAAGTGATAGTGAGGCTATGGACTTTGAGGGGTTTGACAAAGAGGCCCTGCAAGCCTCTGTGGTGGATAGTGATAGAATTGATACAAGTGATACAGGTGAGGGCCAATAATATGCCCTCTGCCTCGGAACCAACCGCCCATCCCCGTGTGCCCAGCCATCTTTTCTACTAATGTAAGTGTTAAAAACCAAATATTATTTCTATTTCTATTAATTGTGTGTGCATACCATCATAAAATTAAGATGTTATTTTGACTACAAGGTACATATTGAATCAGAAAAAGTGGACTTTGGGGGTCCGCCCAGTCTCTATTTCAATTAATCCCATATGCTCTGTTATTTCATTTACACGTTTCTGGTTTTACGCGGACCTCCACGGGTTCAATTGACCGCGTAAATGCAGACTATACTGTATATATATATATATATATATATATATATATATATATATATATATATATATATATATATATATATATATATATATATATATATATATATATATATAATCAACGACCTCACCAGCAAGGAATCGAACCCTCGACCTACTGGGTGTGACTAGGGAGCGCTTACCGGCTAGGCCACAAGGACACTAAAAGCAGTTCTAGACTCTGTTATATTTCACACAAAGCCTGTTCATCGAGCTGATGGCGCCGTGAACCTCAATGGGAAACTGCCCGTGCCTCGTATGTGGTGTCAGTAGCATTTTACCGAATCCAGCTGGTATGAAACGCGAGGTACATATATATACTTCATTTTTAGTCCATTTAACACGCGGACTTTGAACATACAATCAACGACCTCACCAGCAAGGAATCGAACCCTCGACCTACTGGGTGTGACTAGGGAGCGCTTACCGGCTAGGCCACAAGGACACTAAAAGCAGTTCTAGACTCTGTTATATTTCACACAAAGCCTGTTCATCGAGCTGATGGCGCCGTGAACCTCAATGGGAAACTGCCCGTGCCTCGTATGTGGTGTCAGTAGCATTTTACCGAATCCAGCTGGTATGAAACGCGAGGTACATATATATACTTCATTTTTAGTCCAGGCTTTGTGTGAAATATAACAGAGTCTAGAACTGCTTTTAGTGTCCTTGTGGCCTAGCCGGTAAGCACTCCCTAGTCACACCCAGTAGGTCGAGGGTTCGATTCCTTGCTGGTGAGGTCGTTGATTGTATGTTCAAAGTCCGCGTGTTAAATGGACTAAAAATGAAGTATATATATGTACCTCGCGTTTCATACCAGCTGGATTCGGTAAAATGCTACTGACACCACATACGAGGCACGGGCAGTTTCCCATTGAGGTTCACGGCGCCATCAGCTCGATGAACAGGCTTTGTGTGAAATATAACAGAGTCTAGAACTGCTTTTAGTGTCCTTGTGGCCTAGCCGGTAAGCGCTCCCTAGTCACACCCAGTAGGTCGAGGGTTCGATTCCTTGCTGGTGAGGTCGTTGATTGTATGTTCAAAGTCCGCGTGTTAAATGGACTAAAAATGAAGTATATATATGTACCTCGCGTTTCATACCAGCTGGATTCGGTAAAATGCTACTGACACCACATACGAGGCACGGGCAGTTTCCCATTGAGGTTCACGGCGCCATCAGCTCGATGAACAGGCTTTGTGTGAAATATAACAGAGTCTAGAACTGCTTTTAGTGTCCTTGTGGCCTAGCCGGTAAGCGCTCCCTAGTCACACCCAGTAGGTCGAGGGTTCGATTCCTTGCTGGTGAGGTCGTTGATTGTATGTTCAAAGTCCGCGTGTTAAATGGACTAAAAATGAAGTATATATATGTACCTCGCGTTTCATACCAGCTGGATTCGGTAAAATGCTACTGACACCACATACGAGGCACGGGCAGTTTCCCATTGAGGTTCACGGCGCCATCAGCTCGATGAACAGGCTTTGTGTGAAATATAACAGAGTCTAGAACTGCTTTTAGTGTCCTTGTGGCCTAGCCGGTAAGCGCTCCCTAGTCACACCCAGTAGGTCGAGGGTTCGATTCCTTGCTGGTGAGGTCGTTGATTGTATGTTCAAAGTCCGCGTGTTAAATGGACTAAAAATGAAGTATATATATATATATATATATATATATGCTGATAACCACAAGGAAAGAAGAAAACACGAAGTTCCCAAGCGCTTTCGTGTAATTCAAAACTGTAATTCACCCCTGAAGATGTGAATTACACGAAAGCGCTTGGGAACTTCGTGTTTTCTTCTTTCCTTGTGGTTATCAGCATATACCTCACTTTACGCGGTTAATTCAACCCACGGCGGCCCACGTAAAGTGAGACACGCGTAAAGTGAACAACATAACATATGGGATTAATTGAAGTAGAGACCGGGCCGACCCCCAAACTCCACTTTTTCAGACAATACCTACGTTGTAGTAAAAATAAATTCTTAATTTTATGATGGTATGCACACACAATTAATAATTAAGAGAAATATCAATAATATTAGGTTTTTTAACACTTACATTAGTAGAAAAGATGGCTGGGCACACGGGGATGGGGGTTTGGTTCCGAGGCAGAGGGCAGATTATTGGCCCTCACCTGTATCACTTGTATCAATTGTATCTCTATCCACCACAGAGGCTTGCAGGGCCTCTTTGTCAAACCCCTCAAAGTCCATATAATTCCATATCCTCACTATCATTATCACTATCACTGCCTTGGGCCGACTGTGGTGGGTGGCGGGTGAAGAACTCGGTAATGTTTTGATGACTGGGCGACCTTGTGCGCACCCTGCTCGTGCCGCTTACACAACATGGTGGATGGTGGGAGGTTTGGATCCAAAAATGGGGCGGCTCGCCAGCCGCTCTCCGCGTAAAGGGGTACACGCACCGCGGAATGTGAGCATTCTGGTTTCGGCAGGGTGCAGCGTAAACGTGGAAACGCGGAATGTGGGACCGCATAAACGTGGAAACGCGGAATGTGGGACCGCGTAAACGTGGAAACGCGGAATGTGGGACCGCGTAAAGTGAGGGTTGACTGTATATATATATATATATATATAGGCCCTATTCTTATTAATTCTTATAAGTACAATAATTTCATTATCATTGGCTTTTTGGGGGGTCCCTATTAACCACTTATAATTCCTCTTAACATTAGGGACTTTTTATGTGGAGTTACACAATTCTTTTACCACTTAAGTGCAAAACCACTTATAACGGGGACCCCCTGTACCCTCATTATAGGAGAACTAACTATGAATTAGTATTACATCTTTATTCTATGTTTAGTGAAATACAGTACTGGAGGCTGGTAAGGTCTATACATTTCCCTCATCTTTTAAACTGAGAAAACTTACACAACATTTACCATTAATGTAAGATAGTAAGTTGATAAGTGGTGAAAAAATACAAAATCTTCCATATCTCAAAAAAATTTATACAGTTTTTGGACTCTTTGTTAAAGCAGATTTTCATAACTAGAGCAATACCATTACAGTACAGTACTTATTAAATATTATCTCACAATATGGCAAGAGTACTTTATCATACAGTAAACCCCCGACGGACTAAATGGAGGAAGACCGTTCTCGCTAAAGCCGAAAATCAGTTAAAACCAATTGCCCAAAAATTATTTCAAACTAAAGGGGGTAAAAAGGGGTTTGAAATACCAGATATTTCGAAACAGGAGGAGATTTTATTACTTATTACAGTATTGTATAAATTTGAAATACATTTCTAATAATGAAATATTTTACATTAATCCACCATTAATGCATTAGTTATGTTCTTAAAATTCCTTGTTGAAAAAGAATAATTTTTGATGTACAGTACTGTATTTTGTTCATATATATACACACTAGCCTCTGTTCAGGTCACTAGAATCACCCTAAAAAGTAGATACAGTAGTTTTTTGTGTGTGTGCACTGACTTGTATTATTTTTGCCCTAGCAATGGTGTTCCACCCAAGTCTCTCCGTCCACCATACATTCACCATAAAGCTTTGGGGTGGAAACCCGTCGATACTTGATGCATAATGTGTGATAATGATTGTTTACCGCTCTCATTTTTCAATAATTTTCAACTTTTCTGATTTTCTTTATTACAAACAGTACAGGGAGCCTCATCATCATATGTTGTACCAATATACGTATATCATTTCACATAATACGTAATTAACAAATAGAGGAAGAAATTTCCATCGTACGTCCTTTATTTCACATATAAGTCATCTGCATCATCCACTGTATTATACCGAGTCTGTGTATCCGAATATGATGCATAAAGTGTTAAAAACATCAAATATAGAGCAAAAAAACCATAAGTAATTAAAGTGCCATACAAGTGTTAAGTTTCTCCCACACCAAAACACATCAGTCACCCCCAACACAACTGTGTGCTAATGCCACTATTATATGTAAGTAAAGACCCAATTTGGAGAAAAGTCATCTCAATGTGCTAGTGTGCCTTATGACTAAAGAAAATTCTGTTCTGTATATTGTACAATAACATAAAGATATAACAAATTAAGAGAGTACAGGTATATTCTATGTGGCAGGAGTGTACTATATCTGAGCGTAACAGATGGTTTGGCAACATACCATACTTTTACTTTACTTTTATCCTCCTTGCCACTGATTGGCTCTTTACCCACTTGGGCAGTCAGTCACATCTCTGTTACGCACTATTGGCAAGTACTGGGCATGAATTGGCTCCTGAATGTATCTGAACCTGCTCCAGTGTTGGTCAGGTCTGGCTTTGAATGAGCTCACATTCAGTGCTGTCACAACACTCTCTGGCAAGTTGTTCCAAGAGTTAACAATTCTCACTCCCAAAAATTTTTTGCCCTCACAGTTTTTTGCACTTGTGGCCTTTACAACCTTGAGCTGTGACCCCTTGTAGGGCAGGCATCCACCAGCTCCAGGATACATACACTCGACTGAGTAGTGTCCCCAGAGATGTTTGTACACTTGAATAAGGTCACTCCTTCCCATGACTCACCAGACTACTGTATACCTAACCACAGATATTTAAATCACATAAATATTTAAACACCAAAAAATGATAGTTAGAAAACCTTATTCTGCTCTAATACAATGGAGGTTTACATGTAAAGAAGGGCGAAACAAAAATTACAAAACTATGCTTAGGCGAGTAGCCGAGGACAGGTGGTGGAGGATGGTGGGGGAGGAGGGAGGGAGTACTGTACTGGCTGGTCTGAGTGGACAACTCTCCCGCGCTTGTCAGCCCCCGATCCTTTTATAACGACAGTATAAAATTTCAGAAAAACTCTCATATTATTTAGGTTCATTTGGTGCCGGGTTAATAAAATATAATAGTAAAATAATAAATTTCCCCCCAAAATATCCCACACTCAACCACAAATGACTTATTACGCCATATTTTTTTCCCAGTCTCTTGTTTACAGAGCAGTAACAACTGACCATTCTTAGCCTCTCTCACAATGTTGCCAGCACTCACCACCTCTCAAGCACCACAGTTTTCACTGCTCAAGAGGGTTGGTGATTACCAGAGGATCTGTCTTCACCACTTAGTAAATAATATTGTAGCGTATTTATCAGCACTTACTAAATATTATTGTAGCATATAATGTCTGCATGTACCAGGGTTTATTCACTTTTCAGTTGTCTAAGTGGTGTACAAGTAGCAAAATCGAGCCACTATGTATCTCTAAAAGTTAATAAATAACTTTGTTCTGAACATATCAAATACTATACAGTATGCTATAATGACCCCATTATAAGCTGATTTGCTGTAAGTTCTCTCTGCAGGAACACATCCTGAGCTTTTACAGGGTATCACTGTAGATCTTTACCCCTAATTAGATTAACTCTTATGCCAAAAAAATCCTCATTACAAAACATTCACTACAAGTCACATTTCTCTGGAACACATCCCAACATATGATGATGTTATTCCAGGCAGTATTTATGCAGTGACGAACTATCAGACAACTCCTCGAGGATAACGGACATGTCTGTTGTCTTAAGGGTTTGTCCGAAAGGTTTAGGGTGTCCATTATAACTGGAATCCATTATATACAGCAACCATTATACAGTACCAAGAGTTTACTTTATATGGCAACAGTTTATTTTATTAAAGTTTCTCATTTATTTTATAAAACCTGCTCATGACATAACACAATACTGTACTGTACTTATCTCATTATCTGACAATTATGTAGAAAACTTTATAAAACTTTATCTCAATACTGTACATGTACAGTATAAACATGCTGTTCTCTCATCAGATACCTACTGTACAATATATGTACAGTATATTATTTTGTTGTATCATCATCATGATACAGTACAACTCATACAGTACTGCTCATTATCATTGAAACACCCAAACTCAAATAGAGAAGTATGTATACAGTACTGGTGTATTTTCATTATGGTATGTAATAAAAAATTGCTAAAAAATATGATAATGCATACAGTACTGTACTGTACTGTACTGTACTGTACTGTACATATATTTCCAATTTTTTCGTAAAAAAATTATAAAAACACTGATACAGTAGATACAATATGTACACAGTCAACTTGAGTTATAAAAAATTATTTCACCTTAAATGTAAAGGTACTGATCAACACAGAGCCTTGAAATTCCCTATTTTCTGGTCTGAATTCATACATACTGGTCTGTGTAAATAAATCCTTCTATCTAGTTACTGTACAATGTTTAAACCTTCTGCCTTTTTGCATTAAGTAGTGTACATTTGAGACAGTAAACTGCACAGAAATAATGATGGTACAGTATTTCCAAGAGTACTAGAACCATTCTTTATTAATGAGGGCACAAAGTTGTATCTCAAGGTAGGTGAGTCCTCTAGAGTCTAGTGCACCATAACAGTCTCATGATCCACAACCCCAGACAAAAATGAAAGATATTACTGATTACTGTATCGAACTCCTCTGAGATACTGTATTTCAATACATATAACACGGAGCAAGTTGATTTAAATTCATTGTACTGTTCTACAAATGCTTACATGGATGAATAAAAGCATTCCTGAATTCTCAAGATTGTACTCTATCACCCTTAACTCAGCCTATTCATCATATGTCACAGCCTATAAAACCTGTGCTACAGTACTGCATATCTCCGTAAAGAATTTACAGTGGGGTATGCTATAACGAATCTAATTGGTTCTAGAACCTTGTTCGTTATAGCATTCGTTCGTTATAGGATTAATCCGTTCCAGGCCCCCAAATACAACCACTTAACACTGAAAAATATAATATAAAATTGTAAAAATTGTAAATAAGTGCATAAATATGCATCTGAACCCCTGAAATAAAGAATATCATTAATACTTGTAATAAAAATACAATATATTAGTAAAAAAAAAAAAAAAAAATAAATTAAATGTTCGTTGTAGGAGTTTCGTTCGTTATAGCATTCTCAATTTTATAGGTAAAACCGTTCGTTATAGGAATATTCGTAGTAGGATCCGTTCGTTATAGCATACCCCACTGTACCTTGCCCCCAGCCACAATGACACCTAGTATACACTTTCTTCACATTTAAAGTCACACACAGTTTATTTTGGTCCAGTATGGCAGCCAATCATTTTTATGGCAACCTATAGAGTTACCAGGTAGTGATATATACCTTGTAAGTTGTAACATCATACTAACATGCTCAGTGAGACTCTTGTGCCATGAGAGAGAGGGTGTGTCACATCTGGTCAGCTGCCCTGAGGTTTCGCTGACTCTCATTGATCAGTAATATTCTTCTGTCTATTGAGGCAGGAGTGAAAAAAAAAAGGAACTGCTTTTAAAACATTCCAAAGATAGTACTGTACCAAAAATAAACTTAGTGAAGATGAAACTAGTGAAATAACAAAACTAACAACGAAATATAAGTGCCAGAGGTGGAAAAATCATCCCATTGGTGACTTGAGCAGGTACAGATAACACAAGTGACAACACATCACACAACTCTGAATGGTCTATACAGCACCACAGTACAGGTAATGAAACATGTAATGTATATTTTTGTTGACAACTTTGCTAAATACTGTACAGTATGTATTTTTCTGTCTTACTGCATGAAAAAGGAGAACAAAGTCCACAGGTTAAAGGGATAATATTGTCATTGTAATGTTATTAATGATAATCTTGTGGGGTGATCAAGCAAAGTGGTTACATACTTTCATTCCTTCCATGCAGTATCACCAAGGGTTGGACTTGCTGTCTTCTTTTTTTCTTTAAAAAATGATAAGCTATGAATTATGATGATCATATTAGAACATTAAACAAATAAAGAAGATTGTTGTATGTATAGGTTGTGCACTAAATAAGTTTAGTCATATAGTCTCCCTAATAGCAGATTTAAAAGTAAAAGTTGATTAATCCATTCAGCCAGAGAATGACGGGTCATATAATTTAAGCTAACTACAGTTCATATCCCACACTCTCATCATGACCACCATCCTTCACACTCTACCATACTAAATTTGTTAACTTCTGTCTTGATTGAAGTGTAAATACTGTATCCTAATCAGAGTCTGGGTTATAAAGTGTGTCCTTTACAGACCATTATAAAGAATTTAATTTTTTCAATCCTCTTTTCATAGTAATTCGAGACTTCACTTAGTGATCAGTAAATCCCAGTCTGAAGAATCTATGAAAAAGAAACTTCTTACTCAAATTTTACAGTGGAAATGACAAATGAATTAACATTAAGTCAATTTGGATGGGATAATTTCAAATACAGTACACACTGTATGTCAACCCATCTTTATATGAAGGATGCATTTTCCCAAAAGCCTCACATCCTCTTAATTCCACCAGGCTGATCAAGTAGAAACCTCTCTGCCAAGAAAATGCTGAGGCTCCAAGCTCTGAAACCACTAGTCCCAAACACTATTAACCTGCATGGGTTGGGTTGATATTATCCTGTTATTAACCAAAGATGTCTCAGTGACTACTCATCATGCCCTGTAACTGAACATTGGTTATCAAAATAGAGAGCTAATGTGCTAACCACTCTATATTATGGCAATTCAAACTACAAGAGAGGGTTAGTGGATGACCCACACCTACAGTATAGTTTTAAGAATTGAAGACATGGACAGAAAACCTTGTCCTCTCCAACTCAAAATTGGACCCAGAAATGGAAAATGATTTGGATACAGCAAGACCAACGGGTGAAATTAAACCCTAATGGGCTAAGGTGGAGCCAGTAGAATAATGACACCAGAAATGTCCCAATTCTGATTCCATTTGAAGCACATGGGAAAGAAGGAATAAAGAAAATAAAATGGGTCCCAGGTACTACAGTCACAGAAATGCATCCAACCCTACTGATTCCTCCTGTGGAATAGATGAAATGCATACAAACTGGGTGATGATTGTCAAGCAATACAAACAAAATCATCATTCACACACAGTACTCTAAGGGGATGAATTCATGACAATGGAACTGATCTCCATTTGAAAGGCTTTCTTCTAATACTGTACTGGACAAGACATACAGTACAATACTCTACTACAAAATGTACTCCCCGACACTAAGCATCTCAGCAAAATGAGAGGCATCTACTGTAAGGGAGAGCTTTGATACTTGGGTGAGCACTTGCTGTAATTGTCCAGGGGAAAGGATAAAGATGAACCATGTAATACACACAACTTGTTACCAAAACGGGATACTCCTTTTCTAAAGATTATCTCCCATTTAATGGAGAAACAACAAGGTAACAATCACTTTTACTCAACCTTATAGGCAAACTCAACCTAAAAGGGGCCTAAAATCCATTATGTTCTATCATAAAGGGAATGAAAACCCAACCCTTTGTGAGAAAACTTGCTTAACCATCATAAATCAGATTTCTATGACGAGGAAACAATCATCATCTTGGCTTAAACTTCTTAAGGTCCCGATCAGTGGCGGCTCGTCGGTAAGCACTGTGGAACTGCAGCACCCCCTATTTCACCCGATATATATGTATTATATAATATATCATATTTGTTTATTTATTTATACTTGTACAAGATATTTAAAACTATTATCAATAATCCTTAAACTTAATGTCAATGGCCATCCTCTGATTCTGAGAAAACAACAAAAATCCCTGTATGTGGAACTGTCTTACTCGACAGTTCCAATAACGGGCGTTTGCTTTGCCTCACGCATGAGCGCATGTCCTGGAGGCAAGCGGGGGCGAGCACTGTGGATCACACAGTGCCGATCTGGTTATCAGTGTGGGAGGTAGTGTTTACGCATCATCCTGTGTGGTGCTTACGCGCCGTCTGCTATATCAAGAGTATTTGAATGTGATAAATTGTAGATGATGTGATATCATACTGTATGATATCACATCATCTACAATTTATCACATTCAAATACTCTTGATATAGCAGACGGCACGTAAGCACCACACAGGATGATGCGTATGATTCATACTCATAGAGACTACATTTTGTATTCATTGTTTTTTCCAGAAACTTTATTGTGCAGAAGAATTTGAATTAATTAAACATGGCCTCCTTGTTTTCCCAAGAAACAAGTTCTGTGACCGTGAGTGAACTTCAACAACTTAAATTTTCACAGTTGTCTCTTCATGAGAAAGTTGCTATTAAGACAAGAGGCCGTCCCACACCTGATATTCAAATATCTCAGCCAGGAATAAGCAACAGTAAGAGGTATATTCGTAGCTTTCATTCAGAACGGTACCAAAGGAAAAATTGGCTCTGTGGTTGTGAAGTAAAAAATACATTACTTTGTTTTCCGTGTTTGTTGTTTGGAATTGGAAGTGATGTAACTTGGACAAAAGACGGCTTTAGAAATATAAGCAAAATGAAAGAAAAAACTGAAAAACATGAAAAATAAAAGAAACATATTGAAAGCGTGGTTTCACTATCACTTTTAGGAAGCGAAAATATTAAAGAAAAACTTAGTGAAGCCTATAGACTTTCGATCAATGAGCATAACAGGAAGGTTACCAAGAACAGTGAAATTTTATCCAAGATAACAGACTGCATTACATTTTGTGGAAACTTTGAAATTCCTTTACGTGGACATGATGAAAAAGATGATTCAGTAAATCCAGGTGTATTTAGGGGATTAATAAATTTTGCATCTAAATTAGACCCAGATTTAAAGAACCATTTAGAAACAAGTACAGTCTTCACAGGTGTTTCTAAGACTATTCAGAATGAGATACTTGACTGCCTGCTGCAGATATACCATGATGAGATAAAGAAAGAGATTAAAGAAGCTTCATTTGTAGCTGTCATGGCTGATGACAACAGATGTTTCAGAACACACTCAAGTGGTAATTGTTCTATGGTACGTGCTGAATGAAGAAATATTTGAGCGTTTTTGGGGATTCTTTATTCCAGAAAATCAAACTGCAGATGGCATATCAAAATGTATTCTAGAGCAGTTAGATATAATCCTTCAAGGAAATAGACAAAAACTGATAGCTCAGACATTTGATGGTGCAAATGTCATGAAAGGCAAAAAAGGGGGCATTCAGGCAAAAATAAAAGCAGTTTATAATAATGCACATTTCATTCACTGTTATGCGCACCAACTGAATCTGATAATGAGAAGTGCAGCAAGTATTACGCGGGACTCAAGAATATTTTTCTCTAACGTTTTGGCTATACCAACATTTTTCTCAAGATCACCACAACGTGTATCCATTCTCAATAAGCATATGAACGTCAGCATTCCGCGCCCATCCTCTACAATGTGGAACTTTAACGTACGGACCGTGAACAAAGTTCATGAAAATTTGCAACCTTTAAAAAGCTGCCTTGCTGAAATCCAGTCGACGGTAAATGCAGATCGAACCATTTCAGAAGCAACAGGAATTTTGCACTACCTGAATAATGAAAAATTCATGTTATGGTTGGAGCTTTTTCATCAGATCATGCCTCACGTTGAAGTAATTTACAACCAAATGCAGTCTTGAGAAATTGATGTGTTTAAAGTACATGAATATATAACAAATTTCAAAGCTGCTATTTTAGAAATAAGAAACTCGAAGTACTGTGAAAAACCTTCAAAGACGCTCATGGCTGAAGCAAAGGAAGCATGTGACTGCTTATGTGTTGATAGAGTGGAGAGATATTTTCACTAAACAATTAGTAGCTGCTAAATTAGTCAACAATAAAAGCTTCACTAGTCTTAAGAATAAACTGCCTACACAAAAGATAGGATTGACCACTGAGGCATATCCCATGATTGACAAAGACAAATTAGAAACTGAACTTAAGAGTATTCTGCAGTAGGTCCGATATGCATGAATATTGCAGGTTAATTAACCTGCTGAAATTTATCTTGGAAAATAATCTAGATGGTGTTCTTAGTGAGATTATGAAACTGATAAAAATCCTCTTGACAATTCCTATGACTACATCAGAGCCTGAACGCTGCTTTTCAACATTAAAAAAGAATAAAAACTTTTCTGAGGAGCACTGTGAATCAGGAAAGGCTCAATGCACTTGCAATGATTTCAACGGAGAAAATTTTCTTTAACAGTCATCCAAACATCAATGAGAAAGTTGTTGACCTTTTCGCTCAAAAGAAAACAAGAATGGATTTTATTTTCAAATAAATTTAGATCAAGCTAGACTGGAGTATTTTATCTGTAAGTGTTAAATGTTTTTATTTTAACCATAATTTTAATATATATATATATATATATATATATATATATATATATATATATATATATATATATATATATAAAATATATATATATATATATATAAATATATATATATATATATATACATATATATATACATAAAATATATATATATATATATATATATATGTATATATATATATATATATATATATATATATATATATATATACATATATATATATAAAATATATATATATATATACATATATATATATAAAAATATATATATATATATATACATATATATATAATATATATATATATATATATATATATATACAGTCTACGCGGAAGGTTAAGGCACAAATTGGGCTGTGACTTCACTTTTAGCACAAATCGTTTTACCCTCTAGATAGGGATAAATTTTGATCAGAAGTATTTAGTCACAATTCTAACAGCATCTGGAACCCTTAGGCGACAGCTGTCACATAGCAGGAACCGCTCAGTCTTTGTTTAGGTTGCGTGGGTGGAGGTTATTGTACCCATGTGAGCGCCAGATGCCGTGATTTTACGCCTGAGTTACAGTGCTTTATCGTGTGATTTCTGGGTCTTTAAGATGTCCCGGAGAGTTACTAAGCGTGAGGATATTGCACAGGTGATTGGTTTATACAAGGCTAATCATAAAGTTACTGAAATAGTTGAATTAACCTGTGTGTGCCGCAAAACAGTGTACCGATTCATCTCGGTGTTTGAAGCAAACAGCCTGGAAGAGTTGCCTACCCCTAAACCCAGGTCTGGGCGACCACAGCTTAGGTCTCCTAGAACCAGGAAGGTGATTGCTAGGCAAGTTAATGCTAACCCTAAGCTCACGGCCCGGGAATTAAAGCAAGCTAACCCCGGACTCCTTGGTCACGTCTCCTTAAGGTCGGTGCAGCAGCTTCTTCATGACGATCGCGGTTATCACGCCTAACCGACCACGCCGTAAGCCTCTGCTGACTGCTGCCCAGAAGGAGAAGAGGATCACTTTTGCAAAGAAGTACAGTGTCTGGTCCCTTCAGGAGTGGAGGAACGTCCTGTGAAGTGATGAAGCCATGTTTACAGTGAGTGGTTGTGGTCACGATAGGGTGTACTGCCGGCCAGATTCTGACCGGCTCGACCCCAGGTACACCGTCAAGACGGTCAACCATCCTGATTCAGTGATGGTATGGGGTTCTTTCACTTATTACGGTGTTGGTGAGTTGGTTGTGCTTGAAAAAAACATAAAAGTTAACCAGGGTGTGTACCTCGAGCTTCTCTGTGACATTCTGCCTGACTCGTTTGAGAAAACACGCGCCGACGTGTTCATGCAGGATGGTGCTCCCTACCACACAGCCAAGTTGGTTACTTAGTGGTTGGAGGATTGCCAGGTTTCATATTTTAAGGACTGGCCTGGCAATTCCCCCGACATCAACCCTATTGAGAACCTTTGGGGGCTCATGAAACGTCGCCTACGTGACCTCGACAGCTCGTCCGTCCACAAGCTCACCATAGCAATTAAGCAACTGTGGGCCAATTTCACCCCACAGCACCTGCAAAACCTTGCAGAAAGTGTTCCACTACGACTGAAAGAGGTGCTGGGAAACACAACAAAAGACTAAGAGGGGTGGGTGAGTGTTATTTTCATTTTTTTATTGCCTTACCATGATTTTTTATTTTTTTTCCATGGTGTGCCTTAACTTTCCGTGTAGACTGTACATATATATAAAATATATATAATATATATATATATATATATATATATATATATATATATACATATATATATAAAATATATATATATATATATACATATATATATAATATATATATATATATACATATATATATATACATATATATGCTGATAACCACCAGGAAAGAAGAAAACACGAAGTTCCCAAGCGCTTTCGTGTAATTCACATCTTCAGGGGTGAGTACAGACTAGATAGAGTAATGCAGAACAAGATGAATATATACAGAGGAGGGTGAGACCAGGTCCACAATGGTCAGGTAATGACCCTACTAATCTTTAAATGGCACACAACGGTTGGTGGTTGGGTCAGATGGGACAGTGACCCGCCCTCTCACCTGATCACAAATCTTCTTAATTACAAAGTTGTCCAGCTTGTACATGCCGTTACTCAAATTCATGTTGAATGCTTCGGTATGTTTAATAAGACTAGATTCTATGATGTTCCTACTATCAATTGAATTACATGGTAATATTGAGGAGGCATTATCCCAGTCAATGCAATGCTTGTTATCCCTCAAATGAACAAACAGAGCATTGGATTCCTGGCCTGTCCTGACACTGTATTTGTGTTGTTTAATTCTAGTTACAAGATCTTTACCTGTCTGGCCTAAGTAAAACATATTACATGTATATATTTTATATAAATATATGTATAATATATATATATATATAATTATATATATTATATATATATAAAATATATATTATATATACATATATATATATACATATATATATATATACATATATATATATATATACATATATATATAAAATATATACATATATATATATATATATATATACATATATATATATAAAATATATACATGTAATATGTTTTACTTAGGCCAGACAGGTAAAGATCTTGTAACTAGAATTAAACAACACAAATACAGTGTCAGGACAGGCCAGGAATCCAATGCTCTGTTTGTTCATTTGAGGGATAACAAGCATTGCATTGACTGGGATAATGCCTCCTCAATATTACCATGTAATTCAATTGATAGTAGGAACATCATAGAATCTAGTCTTATTAAACATACCGAAGCATTCAACATGAATTTGAGTAACGGCATGTACAAGCTGGACAACTTTGTAATTAAGAAGATTTGTGATCAGGTGAGAGGGCGGGTCACTGTCCCATCTGACCCAACCACCAACCGTTGTGTGCCATTTAAAGATTAGTAGGGTCATTACCTGACCATTGTGGACCTGGTCTCACCCTCCTCTGTATATATTCATCTTGTTCTGCATTACTCTATCTAGTCTGTACTCACCCCTGAAGATGTGAATTACACGAAAGCGCTTGGGAACTTCGTGTTTTCTTCTTTCCTGGTGGTTATCAGCATATATATGTATATATATATATGTATATATATATATATATTTTATATATATGTATATATATATATATATATTTTATATATATATGTATATATATATATATATATATATATATATATATATATATTATATATATTTTATATATATGTACAGTCTACACGGAAAGTTAAGGCACACCATGGAAAAAAAATAAAAAATCATGGTAAGGCAATAAAAAAATGAAAATAACACTCACCCACCCCTCTTAGTCTTTTGTTGTGTTTCCCAGCACCTCTTTCAGTCGTAGTGGAACACTTTCTGCAAGGTTTTGCAGGTGCTGTGGGGTGAAATTGGCCCACAGTTGCTTAATTGCTATGGTGAGCTTGTGGACGGACGAGCTGTCGAGGTCACGTAGGCGACGTTTCATGAGCCCCCAAAGGTTCTCAATAGGGTTGATGTCGGGGGAATTGCCAGGCCAGTCCTTAAAATATGAAACCTGGCAATCCTCCAACCACTAAGTAACCAACTTGGCTGTGTGGTAGGGAGCACCATCCTGCATGAACACGTCGGCGCGTGTTTTCTCAAACGAGTCAGGCAGAATGTCACAGAGAAGCTCGAGGTACACACCCTGGTTAACTTTTATGTTTTTTTCAAGCACAACCAACTCACCAACACCGTAATAAGTGAAAGAACCCCATACCATCACTGAATCAGGATGGTTGACCGTCTTGACGGTGTACCTGGGGTCGAGCCGGTCAGAATCTGGCCGGCAGTACACCCTATCGTGACCACAACCACTCACTGTAAACATGGCTTCATCACTTCACAGGACGTTCCTCCACTCCTGAAGGGACCAGACACTGTACTTCTTTGCAAAAGTGATCCTCTTCTCCTTCTGGGCAGCAGTCAGCAGAGGCTTACGGCGTGGTCGGTTAGGCGTGATAACCGCGATCGTCATGAAGAAGCTGCTGCACCGACCTTAAGGAGACGTGACCAAGGAGTCCGGGGTTAGCTTGCTTTAATTCCCGGGCCGTGAGCTTAGGGTTAGCATTAACTTGCCTAGCAATCACCTTCCTGGTTCTAGGAGACCTAAGCTGTGGTCGCCCAGACCTGGGTTTAGGGGTAGGCAACTCTTCCAGGCTGTTTGCTTCAAACACCGAGATGAATCGGTACACTGTTTTGCGGCACACACAGGTTAATTCAACTATTTCAGTAACTTTATGATTAGCCTTGTATAAACCAATCACCTGTGCAATATCCTCACGCTTAGTAACTCTCCGGGACATCTTAAAGACCCAGAAATCACACGATAAAGCACTGTAACTCAGGCGTAAAATCACGGCATCTGGCGCTCACATGGGTACAATAACCTCCACCCACGCAACCTAAACAAAGACTGAGCGGTTCCTGCTATGTGACAGCTGTCGCCTAAGGGTTCCAGATGCTGTTAGAATTGTGACTAAATACTTCTGATCAAAATTTATCCCTATCTAGAGGGTAAAACGATTTGTGCTAAAAGTGAAGTCACAGCCCAATTTGTGCCTTAACCTTCCGCGTAGACTGTATATATATATATATATATATATATATATATTATATATATATGTATATATATATATATATATTTTATATATATATATGTATATATATATATATATTTTATATATATATATGTATATATATATATATATATATATATATATATATATATATATACATATATATATATATATATATATATATTTTATGTATATATATATGTATATATATATATATATATATTTATATATATATATATATATATTTTATATATATATATATATATATATATATATATATATATATATATATATATATATATATATATTAAAATTATGGTTAAAATAAAAACATTTAACACTTACAGATAAAATACTCCAGTCTAGCTTGATCTAAATTTATTTGAAAATAAAATCCATTCTTGTTTTCTTTTGAGCGAAAAGGTCAACAACTTTCTCATTGATGTTTGGATGACTGTTAAAGAAAATTTTCTCCGTTGAAATCATTGCAAGTGCATTGAGCCTTTCCTGATTCACAGTGCTCCTCAGAAAAGTTTTTATTCTTTTTTAATGTTGAAAAGCAGCGTTCAGGCTCTGATGTAGTCATAGGAATTGTCAAGAGGATTTTTATCAGTTTCATAATCTCACTAAGAACACCATCTAGATTATTTTCCAAGATAAATTTCAGCAGGTTAATTAACCTGCAATATTCATGCATATCGGACCTACTGCAGAATACTCTTAAGTTCAGTTTCTAATTTGTCTTTGTCAATCATGGGATATGCCTCAGTGGTCAATCCTATCTTTTGTGTAGGCAGTTTATTCTTAAGACTAGTGAAGCTTTTATTGTTGACTAATTTAGCAGCTACTAATTGTTTAGTGAAAATATCTCTCCACTCTATCAACACATAAGCAGTCACATGCTTCCTTTGCTTCAGCCATGAGCGTCTTTGAAGGTTTTCACAGTACTTCGAGTTTCTTATTTCTAAAATAGCAGCTTTGAAATTTGTTATATATTCATGTACTTTAAACACATCAATTTCTCAAGACTGCATTTGGTTGTAAATTACTTCAACGTGAGGCATGATCTGATGAAAAAGCTCCAACCATAACATGAATTTTTCATTATTCAGGTAGTGCAAAATTCCTGTTGCTTCTGAAATGGTTCGATCTGCATTTACCGTCGACTGGATTTCAGCAAGGCAGCTTTTTAAAGGTTGCAAATTTTCATGAACTTTGTTCACGGTCCGTACGTTAAAGTTCCACATTGTAGAGGATGGGCGCGGAATGCTGACGTTCATATGCTTATTGAGAATGGATACACGTTGTGGTGATCTTGAGAAAAATGTTGGTATAGCCAAAACGTTAGAGAAAAATATTCTTGAGTCCCGCGTAATACTTGCTGCACTTCTCATTATCAGATTCAGTTGGTGCGCATAACAGTGAATGAAATGTGCATTATTATAAACTGCTTTTATTTTTGCCTGAATGCCCCCTTTTTTGCCTTTCATGACATTTGCACCATCAAATGTCTGAGCTATCAGTTTTTGTCTATTTCCTTGAAGGATTATATCTAACTGCTCTAGAATACATTTTGATATGCCATCTGCAGTTTGATTTTCTGGAATAAAGAATCCCCAAAAACGCTCAAATATTTCTTCATTCAGCACGTACCATAGAACAATTACCACTTGAGTGTGTTCTGAAACATCTGTTGTCATCAGCCATGACAGCTACAAATGAAGCTTCTTTAATCTCTTTCTTTATCTCATCATGGTATATCTGCAGCAGGCAGTCAAGTATCTCATTCTGAATAGTCTTAGAAACACCTGTGAAGACTGTACTTGTTTCTAAATGGTTCTTTAAATCTGGGTCTAATTTAGATGCAAAATTTATTAATCCCCTAAATACACCTGGATTTACTGAATCATCTTTTTCATCATGTCCACGTAAAGGAATTTCAAAGTTTCCACAAAATGTAATGCAGTCTGTTATCTTGGATAAAATTTCACTGTTCTTGGTAACCTTCCTGTTATGCTCATTGATCGAAAGTCTATAGGCTTCACTAAGTTTTTCTTTAATATTTTCGCTTCCTAAAAGTGATAGTGAAACCACGCTTTCAATATGTTTCTTTTATTTTTCATGTTTTTCAGTTTTTTCTTTCATTTTGCTTATATTTCTAAAGCCGTCTTTTGTCCAAGTTACATCACTTCCAATTCCAAACAACAAACACGGAAAACAAAGTAATGTATTTTTTACTTCACAACCACAGAGCCAATTTTTCCTTTGGTACCGTTCTGAATGAAAGCTACGAATATACCTCTTACTGTTGCTTATTCCTGGCTGAGATATTTGAATATCAGGTGTGGGACGGCCTCTTGTCTTAATAGCAACTTTCTCATGAAGAGACAACTGTGAAAATTTAAGTTGTTGAAGTTCACTCACGGTCACAGAACTTGTTTCTTGGGAAAACAAGGAGGCCATGTTTAATTAATTCAAATTCTTCTGCACAATAAAGTTTCTGGAAAAAACAATGAATACAAAATGTAGTCTCTATGAGTATGAATCATACGCATCATCCTGTGTGGTGCTTACGTGCCGTCTGCTATATCAAGAGTATTTGAATGTGATAAATTGTAGATGATGTGATATCATACAGTATGATATCACATCATCTACAATTTATCACATTCAAATACTCTTGATATAGCAGACGGCGCGTAAGCACCACACAGGATGATGCGTAAACACTACCTCCCACACTGATAACCAGATCGGCACTGTGTGATCCACAGTGCTCGCCCCCGCTTGCCTCCAGGACATGCGCTCATGCGTGAGGCAAAGCAAACGCCCGTTATTGGAACTGTCGAGTAAGACAGTTCCACATACAGGGATTTTTGTTGTTTTCTCAGAATCAGAGGATGGCCATTGACATTAAGTTTAAGGATTATTGATAATAGTTTTAAATATCTTGTACAAGTATAAATAAATAAACAAATATGATATATTATATAATACATATATATCGGGTGAAATAGGGGGTGCTGCAGTTCCACAGTGCTTACCGACGAGCCGCCACTGATCGGGACCTTAAGAAGTTTAAGCCAAGATGATGATTGTTTCCTCGTCATAGAAATCTGATTTATGATGGTTAAGCAAGTTTTCTCACAAAGGGTTGGGTTTTCATTCCCTTTATGATAGAACATAATGGATTTTAGGCCCCTTTTAGGTTGAGTTTGCCTATAAGGTTGAGTAAAAGTGATTGTTACCTTGTTGTTTCTCCATTAAATGGGAGATAATCTTTAGAAAAGGAGTATCCCGTTTTGGTAACAAGTTGTGTGTATTACATGGTTCATCTTTATCCTTTCCCCTGGACAATTACAGCAAGTGCTCACCCAAGTATCAAAGCTCTCCCTTACAGTAGATGCCTCTCATTTTGCTGAGATGCTTAGTGTCGGGGAGTACATTTTGTAGTAGAGTATTGTACTGTATGTCTTGTCCAGTACAGTATTAGAAGAAAGCCTTTCAAATGGAGATCAGTTCCATTGTCATGAATTCATCCCCTTAGAGTACTGTGTGTGAATGATGATTTTGTTTGTATTGCTTGACAATCATCACCCAGTTTGTATGCATTTCATCTATTCCACAGGAGGAATCAGTAGGGTTGGATGCATTTCTGTGACTGTAGTACCTGGGACCCATTTTATTTTCTTTATTCCTTCTTTCCCATGTGCTTCAAATGGAATCAGAATTGGGACATTTCTGGTGTCATTATTCTACTGGCTCCACCTTAGCCCATTAGGGTTTAATTTCACCCGTTGGTCTTGCTGTATCCAAATCATTTTCCATTTCTGGGTCCAATTTTGAGTTGGAGAGGACAAGGTTTTCTGTCCATGTCTTCAATTCTTAAAACTATACTGTAGGTGTGGGTCATCCACTAACCCTCTCTTGTAGTTTGAATTGCCATAATATAGAGTGGTTAGCACATTAGCTCTCTATTTTGATAACCAATGTTCAGTTACAGGGCATGATGAGTAGTCACTGAGACATCTTTGGTTAATAACAGGATAATATCAACCCAACCCATGCAGGTTAATAGTGTTTGGGACTAGTGGTTTCAGAGCTTGGAGCCTCAGCATTTTCTTGGCAGAGAGGTTTCTACTTGATCAGCCTGGTGGAATTAAGAGGATGTGAGGCTTTTGGGAAAATGCATCCTTCATATAAAGATGGGTTGACATACAGTGTGTACTGTATTTGAAATTATCCCATCCAAATTGACTTAATGTTAATTCATTTGTCATTTCCACTGTAAAATTTGAGTAAGAAGTTTCTTTTTCATAGATTCTTCAGACTGGGATTTACTGATCACTAAGTGAAGTCTCGAATTACTATGAAAAGAGGATTGAAAAAATTAAATTCTTTATAATGGTCTGTAAAGGACACACTTTATAACCCAGACTCTGATTAGGATACAGTATTTACACTTCAATCAAGACAGAAGTTAACAAATTTAGTATGGTAGAGTGTGAAGGATGGTGGTCATGATGAGAGTGTGGGATATGAACTGTAGTTAGCTTAAATTATATGACCCGTCATTCTCTGGCTGAATGGATTAATCAACTTTTACTTTTAAATCTGCTATTAGGGAGACTATATGACTAAACTTATTTAGTGCACAACCTATACATACAACAATCTTCTTTATTTGTTTAATGTTCTAATATGATCATCATAATTCATAGCTTATCATTTTTTAAAGAAAAAAAGAAGACAGCAAGTCCAACCCTTGGTGATACTGCATGGAAGGAATGAAAGTATGTAACCACTTTGCTTGATCACCCCACAAGATTATCATTAATAACATTACAATGACAATATTATCCCTTTAACCTGTGGACTTTGTTCTCCTTTTTCATGCAGTAAGACAGAAAAATACATACTGTACAGTATTTAGCAAAGTTGTCAACAAAAATATACATTACATGTTTCATTACCTGTACTGTGGTGCTGTATAGACCATTCAGAGTTGTGTGATGTGTTGTCACTTGTGTTATCTGTACCTGCTCAAGTCACCAATGGGATGATTTTTCCACCTCTGGCACTTATATTTCGTTGTTAGTTTTGTTATTTCACTAGTTTCATCTTCACTAAGTTTATTTTTGGTACAGTACTATCTTTGGAATGTTTTAAAAGCAGTTCCTTTTTTTTTTCACTCCTGCCTCAATAGACAGAAGAATATTACTGATCAATGAGAGTCAGCGAAACCTCAGGGCAGCTGACCAGATGTGACACACCCTCTCTCTCATGGCACAAGAGTCTCACTGAGCATGTTAGTATGATGTTACAACTTACAAGGTATATATCACTACCTGGTAACTCTATAGGTTGCCATAAAAATGATTGGCTGCCATACTGGACCAAAATAAACTGTGTGTGACTTTAAATGTGAAGAAAGTGTATACTAGGTGTCATTGTGGCTGGGGGCAAGGTACAGTGGGGTATGCTATAACGAACGGATCCTACTACGAATATTCCTATAACGAACGGTTTTACCTATAAAATTGAGAATGCTATAACGAACGAAACTCCTACAACGAACATTTAATTTATTTTTTTTTTTTTTTTTTACTAATATATTGTATTTTTATTACAAGTATTAATGATATTCTTTATTTCAGGGGTTCAGATGCATATTTATGCACTTATTTACAATTTTTACAATTTTATATTATATTTTTCAGTGTTAAGTGGTTGTATTTGGGGGCCTGGAACGGATTAATCCTATAACGAACGAATGCTATAACGAACAAGGTTCTAGAACCAATTAGATTCGTTATAGCATACCCCACTGTAAATTCTTTACGGAGATATGCAGTACTGTAGCACAGGTTTTATAGGCTGTGACATATGATGAATAGGCTGAGTTAAGGGTGATAGAGTACAATCTTGAGAATTCAGGAATGCTTTTATTCATCCATGTAAGCATTTGTAGAACAGTACAATGAATTTAAATCAACTTGCTCCGTGTTATATGTATTGAAATACAGTATCTCAGAGGAGTTCGATACAGTAATCAGTAATATCTTTCATTTTTGTCTGGGGTTGTGGATCATGAGACTGTTATGGTGCACTAGACTCTAGAGGACTCACCTACCTTGAGATACAACTTTGTGCCCTCATTAATAAAGAATGGTTCTAGTACTCTTGGAAATACTGTACCATCATTATTTCTGTGCAGTTTACTGTCTCAAATGTACACTACTTAATGCAAAAAGGCAGAAGGTTTAAACATTGTACAGTAACTAGATAGAAGGATTTATTTACACAGACCAGTATGTATGAATTCAGACCAGAAAATAGGGAATTTCAAGGCTCTGTGTTGATCAGTACCTTTACATTTAAGGTGAAATAATTTTTTATAACTCAAGTTGACTGTGTACATATTGTATCTACTGTATCAGTGTTTTTATAATTTTTTTACGAAAAAATTGGAAATATATGTACAGTACAGTACAGTACAGTACAGTACAGTACAGTACTGTATGCATTATCATATTTTTTAGCAATTTTTTATTACATACCATAATGAAAATACACCAGTACTGTATACATACTTCTCTATTTGAGTTTGGGTGTTTCAATGATAATGAGCAGTACTGTATGAGTTGTACTGTATCATGATGATGATACAACAAAATAATATACTGTACATATATTGTACAGTAGGTATCTGATGAGAGAACAGCATGTTTATACTGTACATGTACAGTATTGAGATAAAGTTTTATAAAGTTTTCTACATAATTGTCAGATAATGAGATAAGTACAGTACAGTATTGTGTTATGTCATGAGCAGGTTTTATAAAATAAATGAGAAACTTTAATAAAATAAACTGTTGCCATATAAAGTAAACTCTTGGTACTGTATAATGGTTGCTGTATATAATGGATTCCAGTTATAATGGACACCCTAAACCTTTCGGACAAACCCTTAAGACAACAGACATGTCCGTTATCCTCGAGGAGTTGTCTGATAGTTCGTCACTGCATAAATACTGCCTGGAATAACATCATCATATGTTGGGATGTGTTCCAGAGAAATGTGACTTGTAGTGAATGTTTTGTAATGAGGATTTTTTTGGCATAAGAGTTAATCTAATTAGGGGTAAAGATCTACAGTGATACCCTGTAAAAGCTCAGGATGTGTTCCTGCAGAGAGAACTTACAGCAAATCAGCTTATAATGGGGTCATTATAGCATACTGTATAGTATTTGATATGTTCAGAACAAAGTTATTTATTAACTTTTAGAGATACATAGTGGCTCGATTTTGCTACTTGTACACCACTTAGACAACTGAAAAGTGAATAAACCCTGGTACATGCAGACATTATATGCTACAATAATATTTAGTAAGTGCTGATAAATACGCTACAATATTATTTACTAAGTGGTGAAGACAGATCCTCTGGTAATCACCAACCCTCTTGAGCAGTGAAAACTGTGGTGCTTGAGAGGTGGTGAGTGCTGGCAACATTGTGAGAGAGGCTAAGAATGGTCAGTTGTTACTGCTCTGTAAACAAGAGACTGGGAAAAAAATATGGCGTAATAAGTCATTTGTGGTTGAGTGTGGGATATTTTGGGGGGAAATTTATTATTTTACTATTATATTTTATTAACCCGGCACCAAATGAACCTAAATAATATGAGAGTTTTTCTGAAATTTTATACTGTCGTTATAAAAGGATCGGGGGCTGACAAGCGCGGGAGAGTTGTCCACTCAGACCAGCCAGTACAGTACTCCCTCCCTCCTCCCCCACCATCCTCCACCACCTGTCCTCGGCTACTCGCCTAAGCATAGTTTTGTAATTTTTGTTTCGCCCTTCTTTACATGTAAACCTCCATTGTATTAGAGCAGAATAAGGTTTTCTAACTATCATTTTTTGGTGTTTAAATATTTATGTGATTTAAATATCTGTGGTTAGGTATACAGTAGTCTGGTGAGTCATGGCAAGGAGTGACCTTATTCAAGTGTACAAACATCTCTGGGGACACTACTCAGTCGAGTGTATGTATCCTGGAGCTGGTGGATGCCTGCCCTACAAGGGGTCACAGCTCAAGGTTGTAAAGGCCACAAGTGCAAAAAACTGTGAGGGCAAAAAATTTTTGGGAGTGAGAATTGTTAACTCTTGGAACAACTTGCCAGAGAGTGTTGTGACAGCACTGAATGTGAGCTCATTCAAAGCCAGACCTGACCAACACTGGAGCAGGTTCAGATACATTCAGGAGCCAATTCATGCCCAGTACTTGCCAATAGTGCGTAACAGAGATGTGACTGACTGCCCAAGTGGGTAAAGAGCCAATCAGTGGCAAGGAGGATAAAAGTAAAGTAAAAGTATGGTATGTTGCCAAACCATCTGTTACGCTCAGATATAGTACACTCCTGCCACATAGAATATACCTGTACTCTCTTAATTTGTTATATCTTTATGTTATTGTACAATATACAGAACAGAATTTTCTTTAGTCATAAGGCACACTAGCACATTGAGATGACTTTTCTCCAAATTGGGTCTTTACTTACATATAATAGTGGCATTAGCACACAGTTGTGTTGGGGGTGACTGATGTGTTTTGGTGTGGGAGAAACTTAACACTTGTATGGCACTTTAATTACTTATGGTTTTTTTGCTCTATATTTGATGTTTTTAACACTTTATGCATCATATTCGGATACACAGACTCGGTATAATACAGTGGATGATGCAGATGACTTATATGTGAAATAAAGGACGTACGATGGAAATTTCTTCCTCTATTTGTTAATTACGTATTATGTGAAATGATATACGTATATTGGTACAACATATGATGATGAGGCTCCCTGTACTGTTTGTAATAAAGAAAATCAGAAAAGTTGAAAATTATTGAAAAATGAGAGCGGTAAACAATCATTATCACACATTATGCATCAAGTATCGACGGGTTTCCACCCCAAAGCTTTATGGTGAATGTATGGTGGACGGAGAGACTTGGGTGGAACACCATTGCTAGGGCAAAAATAATACAAGTCAGTGCACACACACAAAAAACTACTGTATCTACTTTTTAGGGTGATTCTAGTGACCTGAACAGAGGCTAGTGTGTATATATATGAACAAAATACAGTACTGTACATCAAAAATTATTCTTTTTCAACAAGGAATTTTAAGAACATAACTAATGCATTAATGGTGGATTAATGTAAAATATTTCATTATTAGAAATGTATTTCAAATTTATACAATACTGTAATAAGTAATAAAATCTCCTCCTGTTTCGAAATATCTGGTATTTCAAACCCCTTTTTACCCCCTTTAGTTTGAAATAATTTTTGGGCAATTGGTTTTAACTGATTTTCGGCTTTAGCGAGAACGGTCTTCCTCCATTTAGTCCGTCGGGGGTTTACTGTATGATAAAGTACTCTTGCCATATTGTGAGATAATATTTAATAAGTACTGTACTGTAATGGTATTGCTCTAGTTATGAAAATCTGCTTTAACAAAGAGTCCAAAAACTGTATAAATTTTTTTTGAGATATGGAAGATTTTGTATTTTTTCACCACTTATCAACTTACTATCTTACATTAATGGTAAATGTTGTGTAAGTTTTCTCAGTTTAAAAGATGAGGGAAATGTATAGACCTTACCAGCCTCCAGTACTGTATTTCACTAAACATAGAATAAAGATGTAATACTAATTCATAGTTAGTTCTCCTATAATGAGGGTACAGGGGGTCCCCGTTATAAGTGGTTTTGCACTTAAGTGGTAAAAGAATTGTGTAACTCCACATAAAAAGTCCCTAATGTTAAGAGGAATTATAAGTGGTTAATAGGGACCCCCCAAAAAGCCAATGATAATGAAATTATTGTACTTATAAGAATTAATAAGAATAGGGCCTATATATATATATATATATATACAGTCAACCCTCACTTTACGCGGTCCCACATTCCGCGTTTCCACGTTTACGCGGTCCCACATTCCGCGTTTCCACGTTTATGCGGTCCCACATTCCGCGTTTCCACGTTTACGCTGCACCCTGCCGAAACCAGAATGCTCACATTCCGCGGTGCGTGTACCCCTTTACGCGGAGAGCGGCTGGCGAGCCGCCCCATTTTTGGATCCAAACCTCCCACCATCCACCATGTTGTGTAAGCGGCACGAGCAGGGTGCGCACAAGGTCGCCCAGTCATCAAAACATTACCGAGTTCTTCACCCGCCACCCACCACAGTCGGCCCAAGGCAGTGATAGTGATAATGATAGTGAGGATATGGAATTATATGGACTTTGAGGGGTTTGACAAAGAGGCCCTGCAAGCCTCTGTGGTGGATAGAGATACAATTGATACAAGTGATACAGGTGAGGGCCAATAATCTGCCCTCTGCCTCGGAACCAAACCCCCATCCCCGTGTGCCCAGCCATCTTTTCTACTAATGTAAGTGTTAAAAAACCTAATATTATTGATATTTCTCTTAATTATTAATTGTGTGTGCATACCATCATAAAATTAAGAATTTATTTTTACTACAACGTAGGTATTGTCTGAAAAAGTGGAGTTTGGGGGTCGGCCCGGTCTCTACTTCAATTAATCCCATATGTTATGTTGTTCACTTTACGCGTGTCTCACTTTACGTGGGCCGCCGTGGGTTGAATTAACCGCGTAAAGTGAGGTATATGCTGATAACCACAAGGAAAGAAGAAAACACGAAGTTCCCAAGCGCTTTCGTGTAATTCACATCTTCAGGGGTGAATTACAGTTTTGAATTACACGAAAGCGCTTGGGAACTTCGTGTTTTCTTCTTTCCTTGTGGTTATCAGCATATATATATATATATATATATATATACTTCATTTTTAGTCCATTTAACACGCGGACTTTGAACATACAATCAACGACCTCACCAGCAAGGAATCGAACCCTCGACCTACTGGGTGTGACTAGGGAGCGCTTACCGGCTAGGCCACAAGGACACTAAAAGCAGTTCTAGACTCTGTTATATTTCACACAAAGCCTGTTCATCGAGCTGATGGCGCCGTGAACCTCAATGGGAAACTGCCCGTGCCTCGTATGTGGTGTCAGTAGCATTTTACCGAATCCAGCTGGTATGAAACGCGAGGTACATATATATACTTCATTTTTAGTCCATTTAACACGCGGACTTTGAACATACAATCAACGACCTCACCAGCAAGGAATCGAACCCTCGACCTACTGGGTGTGACTAGGGAGCGCTTACCGGCTAGGCCACAAGGACACTAAAAGCAGTTCTAGACTCTGTTATATTTCACACAAAGCCTGTTCATCGAGCTGATGGCGCCGTGAACCTCAATGGGAAACTGCCCGTGCCTCGTATGTGGTGTCAGTAGCATTTTACCGAATCCAGCTGGTATGAAACGCGAGGTACATATATATACTTCATTTTTAGTCCATTTAACACGCGGACTTTGAACATACAATCAACGACCTCACCAGCAAGGAATCGAACCCTCGACCTACTGGGTGTGACTAGGGAGCGCTTACCGGCTAGGCCACAAGGACACTAAAAGCAGTTCTAGACTCTGTTATATTTCACACAAAGCCTGTTCATCGAGCTGATGGCGCCGTGAACCTCAATGGGAAACTGCCCGTGCCTCGTATGTGGTGTCAGTAGCATTTTACCGAATCCAGCTGGTATGAAACGCGAGGTACATATATATACTTCATTTTTAGTCCATTTAACACGCGGACTTTGAACATACAATCAACGACCTCACCAGCAAGGAATCGAACCCTCGACCTACTGGGTGTGACTAGGGAGTGCTTACCGGCTAGGCCACAAGGACACTAAAAGCAGTTCTAGACTCTGTTATATTTCACACAAAGCCTGGACTAAAAATGAAGTATATATATGTACCTCGCGTTTCATACCAGCTGGATTCGGTAAAATGCTACTGACACCACATACGAGGCACGGGCAGTTTCCCATTGAGGTTCACGGCGCCATCAGCTCGATGAACAGGCTTTGTGTGAAATATAACAGAGTCTAGAACTGCTTTTAGTGTCCTTGTGGCCTAGCCGGTAAGCGCTCCCTAGTCACACCCAGTAGGTCGAGGGTTCGATTCCTTGCTGGTGAGGTCGTTGATTGTATGTTCAAAGTCCGCGTGTTAAATGGACTAAAAATGAAGTATATATATGTACCTCGCGTTTCATACCAGCTGGATTCGGTAAAATGCTACTGACACCACATACGAGGCACGGGCAGTTTCCCATTGAGGTTCACGGCGCCATCAGCTCGATGAACAGGCTTTGTGTGAAATATAACAGAGTCTAGAACTGCTTTTAGTGTCCTTGTGGCCTAGCCGGTAAGCGCTCCCTAGTCACACCCAGTAGGTCGAGGGTTCGATTCCTTGCTGGTGAGGTCGTTGATTATATATATATATATATATAGATATATATATATATAATATAGATATATATATATATATATATATATATATATATATATATATATATATATATACAGTATAGTCTGCATTTACGCGGTCAATTGAACCCGTGGAGGTCCGCGTAAAACCAGAAACGTGTAAATGAAATAACAGAGCATATGGGATTAATTGAAATAGAGACTGGGCGGACCCCCAAAGTCCACTTTTTCTGATTCAATATGTACCTTGTAGTCAAAATAACATCTTAATTTTATGATGGTATGCACACACAATTAATAGAAATAGAAATAATATTTGGTTTTTAACACTTACATTAGTAGAAAAGATGGCTGGGCACACGGGGATGGGCGGTTGGTTCCGAGGCAGAGGGCATATTATTGGCCCTCACCTGTATCACTTGTATCAATTCTATCACTATCCACCACAGAGGCTTGCAGGGCCTCTTTGTCAAACCCCTCAAAGTCCATAGCCTCACTATCACTTGTGATATATATATATATATACAGGTAGTCGTCGACTTACGACCTATGCGACTTACGTCTGTTCGACTTTACGACCGGCGGTACGACAGTTTTGGCCCCAGCCCCAGTGTAAATAATAAACCAATTGTACTGTAGTATGCAGTGATTTACTTAAACCTGACGACCGTAACAATAATGAACAAAGAAAATGTTGATAAAATATGACTTAAAGATGATTATATTATCATTACACATTACAGTATAATATACGTAAGGTAATTATAACATAGGCCGACTTACGACCAGATCAACTTACGACCGGTCGGCCGTAACCAATCTAGGTCGTAAGTCGACGACTACATATATATATATATATATATATATATATATATATATATATATATATATATATATATATATATATATATATATATATATATATATATATATATATACAGTATACACATTCAGCTAGACCCCGACTCACAACGGGGTTAGGGACCCAAATCCAGGTCGTGAGTCCGACATAGATAAAAAAAAAAAAATCATTTTTTTTTTAAATAAAAAATCTACAATGAAATACAGTACAGTAAAAGTAATAAATAATGAGGAATGGATACAGTGTGACTGAGCACTTACCTTTAATGTAGTCAGCTGAATGCACCTGGGGCCCCCATAATTTTCTAATTATACATGGAGACTACATTAATAAGGAAACGTTTCGGTATAGAAAATGCGTGAGTTGTTTGAAAAAAAAAATTGAAAGAAAAAAAAATGGTCACAACTGCGGCGGTCGTAAGTCCCGACGGTCGTAAGTCCAAGCAGTCGTAAGTCGGGGTCTAGCTGTATATATATGAGTGTCACTTACACTGTGATGGTCCTGATTAGACCCTATTCTTATTAATTCTTATGGAAAGTAATTCACCTACATAAGTACGGTACAGTGACCCCTCGTTTAACGAACACCTCGGTTAACGTAATTTCGATTAACGAACTGCCTTCCATAAGGATCTTCAATTCGGTTAACGAAAAAAAATTCGGTTAACGAAGTTCTTACGAACCGACCTCAACATGTTTTCGCTTGCACTGACCGGGCAACCAGCTTTAGCATCAGTCCGCCAATACATTAATCGGTTCTAGGGCTTAAATTCCTTAATATTTTAGTAAATATCAAGAAGTTTATACTATTTAATAATTTTAAAAGTTTAATATTAAATTTTTTTGTAATTTTAACAATTATTGAACATAACTGAAGGTAAAGTGACTAGTTTAATGCGCGGCATCCAGCCTCTTAACACAGCAAACAGGAGTTAGTCTCTCTCTGTTTTCACTGGAGGTAACATCTTGCTTGAGACTCTCTTCAACTAAACGCTTTTTTTCTGTGTTTCCAAGCAAATTATTGGTCATTTTGAAATATATTTTACATATTGACAATATATATTGCAGTGCAGTGTTGATTTAAAGAAAATAATCTTGAATTACACCAAGAGAGCTAAAATTTTATGGGTGAAATGGCACCATGGGGTGACTTCTCTTCCATCCCAATGCCTTCTCTTTTTCCTTCTCCTCCACCCCCATTCTAAATCCCATCATCATCATCATCATCATCATCCAGGAGCCTTCTACATACACACTTCAAAGTAAGTGAACTTTTCTACCATTTTTGTTGAATTTAGGAAATTTTCGGTGAGCTGGAACCAATTACCCAAAAACCCATTGAAACAATGGTTTCGGTTAACGAACTTTTCGGTTAATGAACGACCTTCTGGAATGGATTGAGTTCGTTAACGGAGGGGTCACTGTAGTTTCATTATCAGTGGCTTTTTTCTTGTCCCTATTAACCACTTATAACAACGACCCCTTGTACTGTAGTTATGTTCCTGGAAAACACCGCATTATAAAAAAATTGCATTGCAGCAACCATTAATTAGGGGCTACGAGGTAGGAGGTTGAAGAACACTGACATGGGACCAACGTGGGACCCACTTTCACTTTCATATTATTGGAAGTTTTTATTTGTTATGTGTTAAGGAAAACTGACTGTGTAAGATAATGTACTGTGCCAAGTTATGTGTCAAGCCTAATACAGAATATGATATTTTGATTTCTGAGAAGTTGTTTTGATACAGAATTTCAGAAAAGTTCTTTATGAGGTGTTTTACCTAATCAAAGGCATTTTATAAAATTTGGTCGTAAAATTTGCTGTTCACCTGCATTTTGTTGCTTGGCTTTTGCATGTTATTGCATAATAATTCATTCCAAGGTTGTTCATTTTTTCTTAAGAACTTATACTTGTATTAAAGGGAACATTATTAACCAAGACCTACATGTGGAGGCCCTCAGTCCCTGTCTTATTGTGGCAATAGTCTTCAGACAAAAATATTTTGTTAATGAAGAATTATATCCAGTGATAATAATGGTGGATATAATGGTAATAAAATTTGCAATAAAGGTAAAAAATAATCACACATTTGTTACCATTTTTCAAAGAATTTTCTCTACCATTCCTTTCCCTATAAAACATTATATTAATATCATAGTATTCTTTAATTTTCAGAATAGGTTTTATGAAAAACTCGTAGCATTAGTATGAAGCAATAAGGTTCTTCAATTGATTGTGTTTGTTGTCTTGAGAACAAAGCAGTGTTGCTGTCAGGAATCAAATTACTGTACTGTATTGTAGACGTGTTAATATTCACAATGTGAATCAGAATTTTTTTTCCGCTGTTAATGAAATGCCAATTTGAATAGGTTTAAGAAATCATTAATGAGTGGTCAGTTTTAAAAGACAATTAAACTCATATTATCAAAGAAATGGTGATAGTGAGATATTATCAAAGAAATAGTGATAGTGAGATATTATCAAAGAAATGGTGATACGTAGTGAGATACTGCACACAGGTCTATTGAGGTATTGTACTGTACTGTGCTGTGCACTAGATGCTTCTTTGTTACTACAGTACATGTGCAGTACAGTATATCACAAATTAATATAATTCAAAGTACAATACAATTTGAATTTGCAATATATAATGTGGTAGTTATTATTATTAATTCATTATTGCAAGTTGCTCTTCACTCCACACATTAAGCTGTGCCAGGCATTATGAATAGTTTTAGGGTTGGTCATGCTGATAGCTGCAAAGAACGTAGAAAGTTCTGTGCAAAACAGATTTGGAAACTTACCTAAATCCTTCATAATAACAAGAGGGTATGATTCTTCAGTGAAAACCTTAGTGTATGTCTACGGTGCTGGTGTGTCTTAACACACTGCACTGTACTGTAACTACTGTATAATACTGTACACTCTCAGGGCTTATCACCTGCTGGAAGGTCCTTAATACAGTAGAGTACAGTACACTCATATTTATACAACTTGCAAAAGTTTTAATTACAGTTAACCTTTTTTGGGGGGAAAGGAAAATATGGTGTCACGTATTGGTACAGTAATGCATAGGCAAGCACTGCACTGCACTGTACTGTATACTGAATGGCAATATTCTTATCTCATTAAAAGTTTATTATTTAAGAGCAGCACTCAGCACCTTGTACACAAGTGCCATAACATAAATATTGTAGGATATCAATTGCACTAGCAGTAATTTTGTTATTAGAATCTGTTACAATTATTGAGTGTGTAAGCTTACCATAGTGTCCTCTGATGCTTACTGTTGTCACTTAGTGTTAATGGGCTGCCAGATATACCTCAACTGTACATTGTGGTAAGGGCTTCACTGTTCAAAAGACTATAAATAATATTAAATATAAGTAACGTACTTTATACAGTATGCTGTACTGTACAGTATAGCCATGGCACGAGACTGTTAGTTGTTATTGCTCATGTTTAAGAGGTTACCTAAAGGATAATTTTTTATCTTATACAGTATTTCAATTATGTCTGTACAGTATATAATTTGATATGGGTTGACAGCTTGTAAAAACATGGATAATTCATAAATTTTAAGAATGTAATGCAGTTTTCTATCTACAGTATAAATTACATGTAAACATATTACAGTATTTATACTTGAATTCTTAGGAGTAATAATAAGTCAGTTAGAATGGTCACATTCCTGTAGATTTATAATTTTTCATATTCATAGATAGTGTATTATGCTAACCTTAGTACTGTACAGTAGTAATACCTATTACTCCTAATAATTAATTATTAGGGGGGAAAGTTTTTGTATATGACAAAATATAGAAGTAGAAAACAAACAAGTTACAGTATATGCAGTTGTGTAATTTATAATATTATAAATTAACACCAGCTGAGGCTCAATGAACTTGAGCATTTAATGAATGGTGACAATAACTGCCAAGTATACAGTCACCAGCTTGTGTCATGTAGCCAACAACTTGACTTAGATAATCACAGTATTCTAACACTGAGACAGTGATAGGCATTAATTAAGTATGAATGATTTCCAGTAATGTCTCCATCTGCAACTCTTACATTTCCAAGTAAAAAAGATATTTGGTAACTTGATTGCAGTTGCTACTAACTAGACAATAAGAGTTGCCAATTGGTCCAGAAACGTGTACTGTACTGTAGTGTTGAATAAACTCGGGAATGCCACAAGTTATGGTAGATGTAGACAGTGACTGGGGAAATGATCACTAATTCTGTACTGTACCAGCCATATTAAATTTAATGTGCAGTAATAGTTCCAATGACTAACATCAGTTGCTTTTCCTTATTTTTCACTTTTATAGTACCTGTAATGTCATAATCAAACCATTTAGTTAAACTTTTGGTCGAGTGTTTTGTAATAATTGTGAAATATTTTTCTTGAGAATGATAGTATTAATTGAACAATTATGTCAGTACTGTACTAATAATCTTCAAGAGTTAAATAATTATGAACCACAAGATGTACACCTCATTATTAAGCTTTCTCTGGAAGTAATTTTTTTTTTAATCTTTATTTATAAACATTGTGTCAAACCTAGGTGGAAGTGTTACCTTCCCCAATACAAGTTGAAAAATTGAGCTTTTTCCAAATATTGAAGGAATTTTCTAAACTTTAGAACCTGTACTCTACTCTACTCTACTTTCAAAGTGGTGTCATATGGGCACTTGTACTGTATCAGCATTTTTCACGAGTGGCAGTGGTCTTACCCGTAATATTTAAGAAGCGTGTTCACAAGACTGGAGTACTGTTGCTGCTGGAGCCAAACCAAAACAATAACAAGATGGATGCCTTTGAAGACTTTGAGGATGAAATGTTAGCTTTTACGACTTTTTGCTTTATACTGTTGTGTTAAGTTTAAACGTAAGAAGAAACTCTTGTGGACTCGTTCTTTGCTAACAAAAAGAAAAAAAAGCTTGAACCTGAACTGCATAAACTGACTTAATTAACAATTTCTTTAACTTTTAATATGATACAACAGGGGTTCTCTTTTTAACTCCCGAGAATTGCCAGCTACGATTTCAGGACCAGCACGTCGTGCCGGAGAAATTAACTGTTGGCATATGAAACTTCAGCCGCTAGTACCGTACTAGACAAGAATGAAAATTGGCGGTACAAGTGCCCATGTGATGCCGCCTTAAAGACAGGTTATTAACCTCTTAAGTTAGACTATGCAAACCATATGAAATTGATATGGGGTACTAAAACTTCATATATTGTACTATACCGTAGTGGCTAATATCACAGTGCTGTTAAGATATTTTTGTCTTTTTTAAAATATTATACAGTACCTAGATATTCTTACATTTCATAAATAGTAGTGTACTTAGAAAAGTGAATGTGTTAAAATGCTTGCACTAAACACCCACTCACTGCCTTTTGGTGAGGACATACATTACAGTACAGTGGTCCCTCGGTTAACGAGCACAATTCGTTTTAGAAGGTTGCTCGTTAACCAAAATATTTGTTAACCGAAACCATTGTTTCAATAGGTTTTTGGGTAATTGGTTCCAGCTCACCGAAAATTGCCAAAAGTTAACAAAAAAGATAGTAAAGTACACTTACTTTGAGGTGTGTATGTAGAAGGCTCCTGGATGATGATGATGGGAATTAGAATGGGGGTGGAGGAGAAGGGAGAAGAGAAGGCACCCCATGGCACCATTTCACCCATAAAATTTTAGTTCTCTTGGTGTAATTCAAGATTATTTTCTCTAAATTAACACTGCACTGCGCTATATATTGTCAATATATAAAATAAATTTCAAAATGACCAATTATTTGACTGGATACAGAAAAAAAGCATTTATGTTGAAGAGAGTCTGAAGCAAGATGTTACCTCCACTGAAAAGACACAGAGACTGATGCCTGTATGGTGTGTTGGCAGGCTGTTTGGCATGCTAAAAACTAGTTCCCTGTACTTAAATTATGTTAAATAATTGTTAAAATTACTAAAAAATTTAATATAAGACTTTTAAAATTATTGAATAGTACAAACTTCTTGATATTTACTAAAATAGTAAGGAATTTAAGCCATAGAACCGATTGCTGTATTGGCGGACTAATATGACAGCTAGTGTGCAAGCGAAAACATGTTGAGGGGCGCTTGTAAGGAATTCATTAATCGAGGGAATGCTTGTTAACCGAAGTCAAGAATCTTATGGAAGGTAATTCGTTAACCGAGGCGCTCGTTAACCGAGGGATCACTGTAGTACTTTTATACTCTACGTACAGTACAATGAAAAAGTTGCCACAAGCAGTACTTTTTACCCTTTTGGTTCTGGATCAATGAACCAATGGTTGGCATTAAGTCCAGTGTGAACTTAGGGCCATTGGGTCAAAAGGATCAATTTGAACATATTAACTCACAGTACTTCATTACCTTCTTCAGCCATAAAGGAAATTTATACATTAATAACTTCACTTACTGAACCTGCTAGTTTTCAGACTGGCATTACAGGGGCCCCCCAAATTCACGGATTTTTATTTTGCGGTCCATTATTCGCGGATAACACTCGGGATGTACCCAAGAATGTCTGGGGTAGTTTTAAAGTTGCCTGCATTTTTGTGGCTGGGACAGGGAGCCATTCGTTCTAGAGACAGTAATTTTCTTTACCTGTATTGTATGCTGTATATGTGTGTGTAGACACACACACAAAACACATACAAATAAATAATTATGGGAAAATACTCTCACAAATAATCAGAAAAACTATATTAAAAATGTGAGTCTACCTGCAAGTCCGTGCTTTATTAATTAAAGCACGGACTTGAAGGTAGACTGTTACAGTATACAGTAATACCCCGATTTACACGGTCAATTGAACCCGTGGAGTAGCGCATAAAACAAGAAACGTGTAAATGGAATAACAGAACATATGGGATTAATTGAAATAGAGACTGGGCTGACTCCCAAACTACACTTTTTCAGATTCAATACCTACGTTGTAGTAAAAATAACATCTTAATTTTATGATGGTATGCACACACAATTAATAATTCAGAGAAATATCAATAATATGAGGTTTTTTAACACTTACATTAGTAGAAAAGATGGCTGGGCACACAGGGATGGGGGGTTGGTTCCGAAGCAGAGGGCAGATTATTGGCCCTCACCTGTATCACTTGTATTAATTGTATCACTATCCACCACAGAGGCTTGCAGGGCTTCTTTGTCAAACCCCTCAAAGTCCATATAAGTCCATATCCTCACTATCACTGACTTGGGCCGGCTGTGGTGGGTGGCGGGCGAAGAACTCAGTAATATTTTGATGACTGGGCGACCTTGTGCGCACCCTGCCCGCGCTGCTCCCCGCGTATATGAGTCGATGCACCGCGTAAATTGGGCATTCCGGTTCTGGCGGGGTACCACGTAAATGTGGAAACGCGAAAACGAGAACCGCGTAAACCGAGGTATTACTGTATGCTGTTTTATTGTTTCTTTGTACTAGAGTTGTGCTTCAATTTAAATCTCTTTTTTTTTCTCATTGACAAATTTGTTATGTTGGGCTGACTTAGCATCAAGTGTCACAAGGTGCATCAGTGCCACCATAGTAACTCTGCCTGTCTTTTTAAGATAGCTCTATACACAAGGGGGAATCCCATACTCATGCATGAACAGCAGGTTGAATGATCAAATAAGGAGTCAGGATTTATTATCTTTGTCTAAGTGCTTCTTCTGAGCTCAGGATGGAAGTCTTTACAAAATGATTGCTTTTAGGGGTTACTGTGTGCTCTTTTTTCTACAAGAGAAAAATGCATAACCCCTGAGTTGGTTGGTGAGGTTGTTTTGAGTTGTATAATAAGAGTACAGTATAATAGTTTGGGTCTCAGCACTTGTTTACTTGCTAGCCTCAGTTATACCCTGAGTGAGATGTACCCTTGACAGGTCTGTGTTACACCTCAATAAGGTTTACCCATGGCAGGTCTGCATTTTGTGATAATGAGAAGGTTCCACATACTATAACCCGAGTCAAATAAATTGTTTCTGAATTTTCTTTCGTTGTGAATATTTTCAAAACATGCGTATAATGACTGCTATCAACAGTGATGATACAGTTCCTCATCTGTGCACCTCTGCACTGGTGGCAGAGATATGTCTGTCTGCTCATAATAGATTTGTGTAAGAGGCATTAAGTCTGTGGGTACAGTACTGTACTGTGAGGGTACAGGAGATGCATACAGTACCAGTAGTGAGGTGTTTGGGTTTACTTGACTCTGTGATTACTTGCAGTTTTCAGAACAGTATTCCATGTACAGTACAGTATTACAGGCATACCCCGGGTTATGGAAGGTACGTGTCCTTGAAAATTTGTCCGTAATGTGAAATGCCGTAAAGCAAAACCAAATTTCTCATTAACATCCATTATATAATTGAAGATACGTTCCCAAGGAAATATCTAATGCAAAAAAAGACGTAATACAAGCACATTTATGAATGAAAATAATATAATATGATAATAAATATTCAAAACACTTCAATTTAACCAGTGGTGGGCGCAGCTAAACGAAAAGTTAGCTTTGCTAACCGCCAAACTAAAAAGTTAACTTCGCTAACGCTAAACCGCTAAACAGCTAAAAAAATTAGCGTTAGCTAACTCTGACCGCTAACTTTTATTATATGAATTTAGCTTCGGTTTGTTTGTTTTTTTGGCTCTAAAACCCTTAAAAACAGACCTAGAGAGCTGAAATTTCCATATGTTATCTTGTAGCTTAGACATAGAGCTTTCTAAAAAGGTATGCCAAGATCAGATGATGATCAAGGTGTACACAAATAATTAAATGAACAAATGAAATTAAACATTAGTTTACATTCAAGTTTCAACATACACTTTATAATCTTTATTTATTGTACGAAAAGACAGAAAGTATTAAACGAATCCAAAAACTATAGTACTGTATAGCATAGGTAGCAAATAGCATCATGCCAAGATCAGATGATAATCATCTTATCAAGGTGTACAATGTACAAAATTTCACAAATAATTAATTTGCATTCTCATACAACCTATCGGCCTTATTCATTATTCATGTAAATATGCAATACCAACCACATACACATTATGCCAGTGCATTTTTATATACAGTAACTTATTTTTGGTCTTAATCATTATACCAGTGCATTTTTATATGACTTATTGTTGGTCTTAGTCATGTAAATAAACAGAAAACTCTAAACTTTAATGAAAAGTAAGTTTTTGGACAATTTTGTTTGGCGCACACCTTGGATGACATCCTGGTTATGAACTTATGCAGTACTTAGCATAACCAAATATATTGACACAAAAAAATCCTAATTAAATTAACACAAATGAGAAATGAAATTATACATTAGTTTACAATTACATTCTATGATTCTTTCAACATACACTGACAGTCTTTATTTACTGTAAAAAAAGTATTAAACTTTAATAATCGAAAAATTCATTCACTCCGGCTGCAGTGGCTGGGCCTTCTTCATCGCCTCGACGTGATGCTGGTTGCCCTTCATAAACATCAGCCTCTCAAAGTTGCCATCTGACAGGGTGGCTCTCTTGGCCCTCAAGATATCTTTGCACATACAGTAAGTCCCCAAGTTACGTACATAATGGGGACCAAAAGGTTGTACTTAACTCGAAATGTACGTAACTCGAAAATCCCCCAACCCTATAATGTTATCTGGTGGTAATTAATACAACTTATGCAGCTTATTTCGCACCTTGAATCGGTTAAACCACCCATGGCTAGCATTGAATGTCACAGTATCATCAGGGTGATCTTTCTTTAGGTCGTTGAAAAGACTTAGGGCTTTCTCCTGAATCATACTGAGACACAGAGGCTTACGTTTTTGTGTGCAGTCCTCGATCCACAGCGCAAGATATTTTTCCATTTCTTCCAGGACCTTCCCTCTTCTTTTAGTTATAATCGTAGATTGCATTGGCACTGCAGATTTCACATGTTCCTTGATCTTTTCTTTGCCCTTATCAATTGTATTAACAGTTGACCGACTCAGGTTAAATTTGCGGGCAACATTGGTCAACTTTTCACCACTTTCAAGCAGTTTTATTATGTCCATTTTTACCTCTAGTGAGATTGCTTGACGTTTCGTAGCACTCCCACTGGCTTCACCACTCTTACGCTTTACACCAGTCATTGCACACAGAGTAAAGTGTACAAAATAGGGCAGAAATTCACAGGAGAAGTACTGTATGCACAATGACCACACTTGTTGTTTTGTTGCGTCTAGCGTGTCGTCTGCATGGTCAGTGATAGTGGCGGCGCGGTGCGGCTGGCTCGCCCGCCAAATTTAAAAATTGCTCGCCCTTTTAAGACAATATTTTTGCAATTAAAGACTTCAGAAACGATGTACGTATCGGCCGTTTGTACGTAAGTCGGATGTACGTAACTCGGGGACGAACTGTACTAACACTCAGTCAGCCAAGTGTGCCTGACTGGCTGTTGGAGACACGCATAGCGGCGTCACACGCTTACAACAGACAGGAACAAACATGTATAAATTTTGTTAGCGGACTTAAAGTTAGCGGAACTAAATTTAGCAGAAGCTATTTGGTCCGCTAATAGTTTCCAAAGTTAGCGAAAACGCTAATCCGCTAACGAGAAAGTTAGCTTTGCTAATTAGTGGATTAGCGGAACCGTGCCCACCACCGAATTTAACTTACCACAAATCATGTTGAGTGCTGTCCAATGTAATTCCTTTACTGGATCTTTTAGCACCACTGCTTTCACTTGAACATGATGGCTGCCTCTTTACACTCATCTTGAATAAGGGTACACAGTAATACAGTCCTGAATACAGAAGTATGTAAGTGTCGCGAGACCAAGCACACAAGACTGCACAAGCTGGGGTGAGTTCAAACAGAGCGGGGTGGCGTGGGTACGCGGCATCCCCACTGTATACAGTATTGTAGCAACCACCAGGAAATCCACACGAAATAAACTTTATAATTTCTATGTTTTTTTTTAATAGTAGTACATTATTGAAAAAATAAAATTTACTTAAAAATTTACCCAATTTCCGTAAGGGCGAATTTTTTGTCTGTATCCCAAATATATGGGGTCATGATTTACAAAATCCGTAAGAGCAAATTTCCGTAACCAGAGTTTCCGTAACCCAAGGATGCCTGTATAAGAAAACATACAGTAGTTAACCTTTCTTACAAGGCAGTTGCCGACTCCCCAGCCCAGCCGCCGATCTTATTGTAACAGTAGTAACAATATAATATAAAACTATGAAATAAGAAAAATGAAGAGCATGGGTGTGTACAGTATATGTGGGAAGTGAATGTGTGTGGAGGCTGTTTTTTACTGGGCTATAACTGTGGCTGCTCTTTCTCCCGATGTGACATCATGCATATACGGGTATGTGCCTGTGAGTCAGCTGGTTGATTGCCAGAACTGTGTTGAGTTGCCTAGAAAATGGTTTGAGTGTGAAAGGAGCTACTTTTTTTTTTATTTAAAATATGGGCTATTGTAATTTATGATATGCTATGTATCGATTTTATTATTTATCATAGCAATCAATATGGCTGCTCATCCCCATTGCATGCTGTATTAAAACTTATGACTCTAGCTGATTTTGGAGGAATTTCAATTTATATTATTATTATTAATTCATCTTGGTGCCAGTTAGTTGAATCTGCCGGTTGCCCGGATACTGGATAACTTGGATTCTGCTGTACCGTAATCATGGCAAGAATTTATGTAAACCCTTGAGACAACAGGTAGAGGAATATAAAGATATCCCTTGCTATCTGAATGGGTTAGATTCCTTGAAAACCAATTGTTTATCAAATTTTTGGATAGTGAATAAGTTATTAAATGGAAAAATAGGGTCTGGTTCCCAAACAACAAAACCCCCAATATTGTTTGACATTTTGCAGCAAACTTCACTGTGTTTTAGTTTATTTTTGTGATTTGCACAATTACTGAAACATTATTTATGGTGTTATACCTAAAGAAGCATAATAATCAAACTAAAATATGTACATATAGTTGGTGCAGTATATTACCTTACATTAGGCTTTCCCCCATTCATAATGCTTGATTATCTCAAGCTTGGTTTCAATTATCACAGGTTTGTGTGGTCTTTTGGTAATGGTGGGGGCAGCAGAGGAATCAGCACAATGCTTGGATGCTATGACTTACAGATTCACAAAAGGATGACTTGAATACCGATGGATAAAGAAAGAGCATGTCACTTCCACCGAATACGAAGCGAATGATGTGTTAGACTGAGATCCATGATGTCTCCCCCAGCTGACTCTGGGTCGAGTCTGGTGTGTGATCTGAACTTTTGATCGAACCATCATTCAGATAAGTGAATATCACATTCGGATGCTAATACAGAACAAGAGGAGTGAGAATAGAATCTTTGGATAAGCGAATTTTCAGTTCGCGATTACTCATATAACGAGGAATACCTTTATACCCCGGAAATTAAAGAAGAGGGAATAAAACCACGTGGATGAATCACAAATCCAGGGAAGCTATCAAAAGAAAATGTCGGTGGTGGAAGAAATACCAGAGCACAAAATACTATGCAAACTGTGTAGTACTGTATACAAAAGAGCCCTAAATGTGGTCAATCATGAAATTAGATCATTTACCGTATATCACGGCCTATAAGACGAAATTTGAACATTAAAAAAATCTGCCCAAAGTTAGGGGGTCGTCTAACCCCCAAGTTTAAAATTCTTACCTCTTAAATATTGTGGTTTAGTGTGTCAAGAGTGGTGATGAAAACATCGTAAGCCACTCACAAGGTCTTACCACTAATTATTTTATACTGAAACTTACGTTTGGCAAGCTGGATTCAAATTAAGATTACCGGTATATTAAATAATAAAAATGTATTATAAACCTGTCTAACATACCGTAAAAGGGATTTATACCCCTGTAATAAACACAGCTATCATCACATGCCCCCCCCCTCCCCCCCCCATTTGCCAGTGAGGAGACAAGAAAAAAGGGAAAGTGACCGCGAGATTGGGCTATTTTTAGCCGTGGAGGTGGTCAGTAATGCATACCGGGTATCGGTATATTTACTGATAATAATATTTATCTCCTATAAATAATTGATTTAAATTTTATTTTTTTACAAAGAATATTCAGTAAATGAGTGCATTAATTCTTGAAACTATCGACGGTTAATTACAGACGCTTAAGTGACGTCACTAGTGTTTACACTACACCAGCTGGTAACATTTGATGCCATTACTTGAAGTGAATTGGCCTTATTTTAAGTAACTAACTATAAATAAATACAAAAATTAAAGAAAATAATTACAGTGTGTTTAATATATTACAGTATATTACAAATAAATAAATAAACAAATAATTCGGTAAATTTATTTCAAGTAAATGGAAAATAAGCAAACATGTTATTTACCAAGACGCTTCCTTCTGGCTCGGGGTGAGATGGAGGGGAGATAACAAGGCTATTTATAGCCCGTCTGAAGTGGCCAGTACCCTCATGCACCATAAATAATTCATTGAACATTCATTTTTTGTACATAGTATATATATATATATATATATATATATATATATATATATATATATATATATATATATATATATATATTTGTGTAATAAATGTATGTAGTAAGTACATAACGGTAACCTTTTTCACTCAAATCCTAATGAAACACCACAATTAGAATACGGTGGTTGCTGTTGAACCACCTGTTGTATAAATAGTCGGAACACAGCCACACCACCGAGACGAGGGAACACTCCCACCACCGATCGTCTCGTGTGAAGCAAGCGTAGAAATGAAAGAAAATACTTGCAGTGTGTTTAATATGTTACAGTATATTATAAATAAATAAATAAACAAATAAATCGGTAAATCCATTTCAAGTAAATGGAAAAATTTTCCTCGATACCGACATTAGTTCCAGTTACCGGTAAATAGCAGACGCTTCAGTGACGTCACTAGTGTTTACACTACACCAGCGGGTATAATTTGATGACATTACTTGAAGTGAATTGGCCTTATTTTAAAAAACCAAGGATGGTTGGTAAAGGACTACTGAGTCAGTGGGTAAGTGTCACATTTGGGGTACTGGTCTTATACAGCAAATAGAGCTCAAAAGCTACTTTTTAAATGGAAATTTGGGGGGGGCGTCTTATGCACCCCGCCGCCTTATAGGCCGTGATATACGGTATGTCACCTTTAGATGATATTAGACAAAAGTATTAAGGTAGAACCTAAGGCTCTTTATTCATATCCCAGGAGAAAACAGAAAAAAAATAAGACACTGTTGGCCCTCTAAAGGACCAAAACAACATGGCTAAGGGGGATGATAAGCAGAGAGCAGATGGCTGAAAGATTACTTTGTGTCAGAGTTGACACAAGGGCCACTGGATGACATGCCAATACAGTATCTTGGAGAAAGTATACCTCAGGGTGAAAAATTAATTAAGAGTGATAGCAGTTATAGACGATATTGTCAAAAAGAAAGTAGTCAGCTGGAAAGAATTCATAGCCCCTGGAGTGGATGGACCAAAGACCAAGGTGATAAAGGAGTTGGCAAACGAGATTTGTTCTCACTTACCTAGACACCTGTTAAGTAAATTTATGGATCAAGAAAAAGCACCTAAGGACAGGAAATCAACCAATGTCACCCCAGTATACAAGAATGGTAGGAAAAGTGCATCAGAAAACTACAGGTTGATCAGCCTAACATCACATATACAAACTCTTTGAGATGTCATACACCACCAACACTAGGGTACACAACTTCCAGCTCCCCATGATGTCATGCAGGGCAAATGCAGTATAACGAAATGTGGTACTGTACTTCTTCACACAAAAGGTGGTAGACCTATGGAGCAGTCTACCAGCTCTGGCTGTGGAATCTAGGAAAAGTACTGTATTGGACCTGAAAGATTATAATGAACAATGGATGGATCCTACACTGGCATGGTCACATCTAGTTTGGGTGGTTATTTGGTATATAATGTATGTGTTCTTGGATTCCATAATGCATCCATTACCAGAAAATTAACAATTAGTTGTGCAGACAACACACAGAATAGTTTAGTAAACAGTCTGGCTATATTGGTAGACAAACTGACTGTAGGGCTCTCAAGGATTATTTTGATGCCCAGTACTGTTCATGATTCCACAGCTTGGGCTGGTAGACCGTTCCACAGGTCTACACCACCCTCTAATCCTCTATGTGAAAAAGGGTTTCCTCATCCAGTATTCTTTCTGCATGATAACTTGGCAAACTTGTAGTTATGTCCTCTCATGTCGGTGGTGCTTGACATCACAAAGAAATGCCCCGGGTTTATGTTTTCCATCCTTTCAGGATTTTGAACATTTCAATGAGATTTGCCCTATTGTGCCTTGTCTGAAGGATTGTTAGTCATAAGGCCCTCAGTCTGCTCTGATAATCGAGATGATGTAGTTCTGGAATCATCTTAGTTGCACTGTGCTGCACTTTAATAAGGGTGTTAGATCTTACTGGAGGTAGGGTTTCCATGCCTGTACTGTATACAGTAATCCAGACTGGGATGTTTTTGAGATTTGTACAGTTGAAGGAGCATTTTTCTACCTTTGTATTCAAAGGTACGATTTATGATTCCCAAATCTTGATTTACTTTACTCACTGCTGAGACAGTGAATGATTTATCACAGCTAGATTTTTTCCTTATTGGCACTATCCAGTTAAGTGTTATTAACAGAATAGTTGTGATTAGGGTTGTTGTGTCCTATATGTAGTCTTGCATTTTGTAATGTTAAAGAGCATTTGCCAGTCTTGAGACCATTTAAACAACTCATGCTGGTCTTCTGCAATGTTGCGACATCATCTTGACTTATTACCTTCCCAAATATCTTCATGTCCAAAAACTTGACAATGTGGCTTGATATACAAGATCCGACACAAAAATGACGAGATTGATCCTATAACTCGGGAACCAAGAGTGGGAGGGGAGGGACAAATTGACGGTTATTAAACATGTTCTAACCTGTCACAGTGTGACAAGGCTCAACTCGATCGCTTCACTCAGTACAAGTGGATGCGTGTTGAAGTATAGACGTGTTCTTACGCTCGGTCGGAAAATGTCTGACTGCAAAACTGAGCCACGAGTTAACATCAAGTTTCTCGTTAGACTTAAGAAATTCGCGACGGAGACTTTTCAATTATTGACTGAGGCTTACGGTGAAGATTGCATGTCTCGTGCATGCGTTTTCGAATGGCACAAACGATTTTCGGAAGGCAGAGAAACAGTAAAAGATGATGACCACCCAGGCCGTCCACGCACAGCAGTAACCGATGACAACATTGAAAAAGTGTGAGATGTGATTAGAAAAAACGTAAGTTGGGTGTTTGATCAATTGCTGAGAAAGTTATTTAGACAGGGAAAGTGTTTGACGCATTCTAGCGGAAGAATTGAACATGACAAAGGTTTTTGCAAAAATGGTTCCAAAAATGCTGTCAGATGAACAACACGCCAGCCCACAACGCTTTGTTTGTGAAGTAGTTTTTAGACAATAAAAACATCACTGTGTTTGAGCACCCACGCTATTCGCCAGACTTGGCTCCCTGCGACTTCTACCTCTTCCCAACAACCAAGTCCGTGCTCAAAGGAACCAATTTTTTGTCGGTAGAAGAGGTGAAAGCAAAAACGACGGAGCTCCTCAACAGCCTTACAGAACATGACCTGCGGACTTGCTTTGAAATGTGGCAGCATCGTATGCAGCTGTGTGTCAACTTGGAAGGGAACTACTTTGAAGGCGATCACAGTTGATTTTCTTAATTTGGTAAATAAAAAGTTACAGCATCAGTCTCATTTTTTTTTTGTGTTGGGCCTCGTATTTTCATCGATGCCTTTTATATAAATCACAAATAAGGTGGGTTCAAGGACAAAGCCTTGTGTTACTCCACTGAGAACCTTTTTCCATTCTGAATGTACTCCATATATTACCACACTTGTTGCTTGTCGTTTAACACTTCCTGCTGTCTATTAGTAAAGAATTTTATTGTTTACCTACAAAATTGCTGGGGATAGAAGAAATCATAAAACAATTCTGTATCACGAAGAACTTATTTTGGGGTCTTCATGAGGTGAGAAAGCATTTATCTTCTATACAAAATTTTCCTTAATTTATGCAACTGTCATCCAGTACAGTAGTATTAGCAATTTGGCATACAGTATTGTACATACAGTATAACCCATTCGGTTCTTGACAATATAAGTCTGACTACCGTATATCTCGGCTTATAAGACGAAATTTGAACATTAAAAAAATCTGCCCAAAGTTTGGGGGTCGTCTTAAGCAACAAATATAAAATTCTTGCATCTTACATATTGTGTCAAGAGTGGTGGTGGAAACATCGTAAGCCACTCACAAAGACCTACCAGTAATTATTTTATACTGAAACTTACGTTTGGCAAGCTGCATTCAAATTAAGATTACCGGTATATTAAAATAATAAAAATGTATTATAAACCTGTCTAACATACCTTGTAATAAACACAGCTATCATCACACACCCCTCCCCACGCCCCATTTGCCAGTGAGGAGACAAGAAAGGGAAAGTGACCCCGAGATTGGGCTATTTTTAGCCGTTGAGGTGATCAGTAATGCATACCGGGTATCGGTATATTTACTGATAATAATATTTATCTCCTATAAATAATTGATTTAAGATTTATTTTTTTACAAAGAATATTCAGAAAATGAGTGCGTTAATTCTTGAAACTATCGACAGTTAATTACAGACGCTTAAGTGACGTCACTAGTGTTTACACTACACCAGTCGGTAACATTTGATGCCATTACTTGAAATGAATTGGCCTTATTTTAAGTAACTAACTACAGGTTGTACCTCTCTAGTCCGGCATTCTGTGGTCCAGAAACTCCCTTGGTCCGGAACGATTTTAGTTTGTCCAATAGGTAGATAGGCAGCTTCTTTTTTTTTTTTTCTTTTTTTTTTTTTACTTATCTGAATTATTATTATTATTACAGGAGTATTAAATTTTTGCCCCTCAGGCCCTAATGTGGGTCAGTGACCTATTCCCGGGTGGGCTAATCCCCTTAAAAAAGAAAAAAGCCGCGGGAAATTTAGGTTTGTTTACATCCGGCAGTTCGGCTGCTCTCTCTCTCTCTCTCTCTCTCTCTCTCTCTCTCTCTCTCTCTCTCTCTCTCTCTCTCTCTCTCTCTCTCTCTCTCTGCTTGTCTATACAGAGTACAACATTTAACCCTTCAAAATATATGAGCAGTAAATAAGTGTTGCTTTCATATTCTTATGTAGAGTAATGATATTTTTTCACATGTGCGCACTTACATACGAGCAGTCTCACTTTTTTTTTTTACCATTAATGGTTAGCTACTTATATTGTTCCATTTATTAACATTAAATAACATTACAGGTACTTCAAGCAACCATATTCATTTTTTTACATTAATTTTACTACAGCTAAACTCAGGGTCTTATTTTCTTCAGTTTTATATGTAGAACCAATCAGTCACTGGTTTCGTAAGCTTTAACATAAACAATGCCGGCAGCCGTCTCGTCTCCTCTAATATTCCACGTATTATTAATAAATTGTATTGTTAATTTTGCACACACGTACATTAATTCAATAAAAACAAATTCAGAAACATTAATTAAAATATATATGAACAGTAAATAAGTGTTGCTTTCATATTCTTATGTAAAGTAATGACGATATGTTTTCACGTGTGCGCATGCGCACTTACATATGCGATCTCTCTTTTTTCTTTACCATTATCGTTAGCTACTTCTATTGTTCCATTTATTAACATTAAATAACATTACTTAAAACAACCATATTAATTTTACTACAGCTACAACCAAGGTCTTATTTTCTTCAGTTTTATATGTAGAACCAGTCAGTCACTGGTCTTGTAATCAACGAATACAATGCTGTGTCATTTCCTCGTGTGTTTTAATATTCTACGTATTATTAATGAATTGTATTGCTCATTTTGCACACATAAACATTAATTCAATAAAAAAGACATTCAGTAATAAACAATAATGAATCTTTTGTACATAAGAGAAATGACGCTGTTTACACGATTATGCACGTCGTCTGCACGTTGGCGGGCCGTTCAAACCCGTTGAAATTCCAGTTTCTGCCGTCAAAATTTTTATTTATTTATTTTTTTGTGTTCCAATAAAATACGTTAAGAATTAAAAACTTGCAAAATTTGAGAAGCTACTATACGACATTTAACCCTTCAATATGTCTTCAAAGAGACTATGATGCAGAGAAAGTGGTGCTAATGCTTCCAGGCTTAAGCACAAGTCACTATCTATCCAGGAAAAGGGTGAATTTCCATGGTCCGGCACCGGTCAGGTCCTGAGGTTGCCGGACTAGAGAGGTACAACCTGTATAAATAAATACAAAAATTAAAAAAAAAGATCAAAAGTGAGAAATAATATACTGTATGTATGTTGTGTTGTCAAAGTAAGAGGAACAATTGAAACTGCAATTGTGTGTAAATGAGGCAGAAAGTATGAATGTATGTATATATATATATATATTTTATGAAAATCCACAATGAAAACGTGGATAAGATAAATCTTGATAAAATCACACGGGAAAATGGAAACAACGGAGTACCTTAGCTTTCGTCTTTATTCAAGACATTCAGTTGCCTCTGAAGATGTCTTGAATAAAGACGAAAGCTAAGGTACTCCGTTGTTTCCATTTTCCCGTGTGATTTTATCAAGATTATATATATATATATATATATATATATATATATATATATATATATATATATATATATATATATATATTTCATTTGCCCAATAAAGCATGCGGACTTCTACATACAATCAACACCTCAACCCGCCAGGATTCGAACCCACGGCCCACAAGCCTATGACTGTGACCGGGGAACGCTAACCACTGGACCACCAGGATACTATATACATATATATATATATATGTATGTTTGTATATATATATATATATATATATATATATATATATATATATATATATATATATATATATATATATATATATATATATATATATATACAGTAAAAGTCCAAAAATCCGGACTGCTTGGGGATTGGGTCGGTTCGGATTTTCCGGATTCTCAGGCAGTACTTTTAAAATTAGAAGTTAAGGAGGAATAAAGAAGAGATGAACAGGTACATTTTGATAGTTTATTCATTAGCAAATATAGCATGCTTCATTTATCAAAACGAGCAGTTTTAATGAAAAAGCTGTGAATTCTTTAATTTTATTCTTTGCCTTTTTGATATCATAAATTGTAGACTTTCCAATGTTGTATTTTCCATTAGAACAGTATTGCTCACACCAATTACTAGTTTCTTAATTATTTCAAGTTTGTCACTCAATTTCAACGTGTTCTTTCTCTTCACACAACGAAGTTTATCTACTTTAGGAGCCATTATTATGGGCTTGTACAGTAATCTGTAAATGGAAAGAGTAAGACTCAAAATATTGTTCTATTCATACTGTGCTTGATATATTGCATTCACAGAAATGTAATATTTTTGCTAAAATGACGTACGTATTACAGTGGAAAGTGGGATCAAATCGTGACGAAAACAATGACTTTCGCTTTCTTTCGTTCAAAAGATGTTACCGTAATCACTTTTCGAATGGTTTAGTTAAAAAACTGTTGTATTGTGTTACAATTATATCCTAATTGACTT
>CAUDMG010000885.1:0-27500 GCA_958450375.1 Homarus gammarus | reverse complement strand
CAGTTACCGGTAAATAGCAGACGCTTCAGTGACGTCACTAGTGTTTACACTACACCAGTGGGTAATATTTGATGACATTACTTGAAGTGAATTGGCCTTATTTTAAAAAACCAAGGATGGTTGGTAAAGGACTACTGAGTCAGTGGGTAAGTGTCACATTTGGGGTACTGGTCTTATTCAGCAAATAGAGCTCAAAAGCTACTTTTTAAATGGAAATTTGGGGGGGGCCGTCTTATGCACCCCGACGCCTTATAGGCTGCGATATACGGTATGTCAACACACCAAAAACGAAACAAAGGTTTTTTAACTCATTGAAATAAACCAAAGATTATTTGTGCATTACTTGGACAACTGAATACTGTAAATAATAAAAAAAATCCTGGGTGTCTTGCACTATCCTCTGTCATTTTTTAATTCTCCCTTGACTTTTACTGCTGAAGCCATTTCAGCTGATGCAACCTTCATAGTGAGTTATGCTCACACAGCCTAGCCATCTGGATGAAATAGCTGAAAGGCAAAGTGGCCAGAAAATTAATAAAAAAACAAGAATAGCTCATGAATCATAAGACCTCGGTGTAACTGTACATCACTGCATGTTCACTGTCCAAATCCTTAAAGCATCATCCATTTCTTGGTACAGTACTGTGGTGGCCTTAGAATCAGGATGATTTTGGATATGGATAGCTGTGCATAATTTGCTCCAATTTCTTCAGCCTTCAGGATGCTGCTGTGAATCATGCTGCCATTTAAAATTTTTCTTTTAGTGTGTCACAACTGATACACTTCATGACCAAGTTCATCCAAAACTAAATATTTCCTTCTTAAATAAATGTCTCTCTTCTTTTTCTCACTTGAACTTAAAGCAGTGCATTTAGTAAACTCGAGGCGAATTTTGAGATTAAGAGGAAATATCCTTGACTGAGTGAGCAATGTCTGAGAGATGCCACAACTGAAACTAGGGAAGTGTGTGTGTGTGTGCGTGCGCATGATAGTTGTATCGGAGCAGCAATTTATTTAAAATGTTTCCAGCCTGGTTTTTCTTGCAATCTAAAAAAGATTCCTACAATGTATAGGAAACTGGTAGTAATTTAGGTAGCCACAAAATAAAGAAAATATTTATACAAAGTGGCAAAATAACCCATGGTTATTGTACTTGCATTAGCTGTACGTATTACAGACACGTAAACTTCTCGTAAACCATGCATTGGATGCTAAAAGGAAACATAGATGCTTGTTAGGAATACAGTACAGTACTATATTAACAAGTATCAAATCATGCAGTTGATAAAAGTGCAGTAATTAATATTGTACAGTACATTGATTACAAGTACAGTCAGTTCTGCCATAACGCGATAATTGTGTTCTTGTAAAACATCGTGTTATAGAAATTCGCGTAAAAGAAATAACAGGGCTTATGGAGAAAATAGGGTTAGGTGCAGATTACTACTCGAAATCGAAAAAAATTTAGTAGTTAGACTAACACAAAGGTTAGCACAGTCTAAGTAAATGTTACATTTATATCTAATAATGAAATCATACAGTAAATGTAACACTTTACCTTGAAAAAATATGAATATAACTTGAAGGGGGAGAAGGGTGATTTTGAAGTTGATAACATCGAGCTTCTCTTCAAGGGTTATAGCCTTTCTTTTACGATCATCACCGGGAATGCGATCACCAGAACGCTTCTTGGAGATATTCTTCTTTACCATATTCACAGTTAATACCACAAAATTGGAGAAATAGTAAGCAAAGATCGCGTTACAGCAAACAAGCGTTCGCGTTATACAAATATCGTTCCTCTATTCATAAATCGCGTTAGAGCCAATTAGCGTTGTCAAAACACGCGTTATAGCAGAACTCACTATACAGTATATAACCCAAAGTAGTGTGAAGCAGTGAGCAGTCAACTTGTAACAACCAAAATATAACCACTGTGCAATACAATACTGTACTGTACAGTATCTGCAATTTTGATAAGTAACAAAATACTTGTATGGTAATTGAATAAAACAATACAGCATCTCACATCCTTTTGGCAATGATTAGATTGTGTTAAAGCCCTCAGATTAGCTTTATACTGTACAGTATCTTCAAGGGCAGTTGGGGGAATTTTGTTGGTTTTGTTTTTTCCTCTTCTTCATTATCTTATTCATGTTTAACAGGTATTGGTTGTAATTATGCCTGATGATACCAGTTACTGTAGCATATTATATGTAGTTCATCAGCCATTACTTTTTTAATTCTCCATAACTTACTACAGTAGCTGGCTCTTGCCTTTGTGTACCTCTCTGGCACTGCCCCCTATTAAATAAAAGTTTCCTGTTCTGTTCTGTTCTGATCTGTTCTGTTCTGTTCTGTTCTGTTCTGCACTGTACTGTACTGTACTGTACTGTACTGTACTGGGTATTATGCCCTCATGAGTACTGTACTTTACAGTATTAGGAAATTAAATATTTTCAAGTAAAACTATCGAGTTACTGAGGTTATACTTAAAGGGTCGTCTAAAAATCATTATGTAATTGATCACATTTTCGTTTGCAAGTAAATATAAACCTTTTCTAATTCTTTTAAGGTCTAAGATTACTTAGTTAAGATTACTGAAATCTCAAAAGTATAGTGAAAGTTGTATACAGTATAGTTAAACTTTTTTACAAATGGATTAGCTATTATTGTTATTATTTTATTCATATTGATATTTTATTGTCGATGGTACTGCGGTAACACGCATAACTCTCACCAATATGTCAAGGGTTCAAATCTCGGCCCGGACACATGTGAGAAGGGGGTTATCCAGTGTGACCCTCACTACCAAACACCACAGGTTTCCAGGTCCTTGGCTTCCTCTTGTACTAACACTGGATAGACTGCCCAAACGGCTAGTAGGCTGATAAGTGACGAATATGATAAAAAAAAGAGTGAGGTGCCTGGAGTACTGTCCCCGAGATATGCTAGGGTGGAGAGGCCAGCTGTACCAGGGTGACACTGTAACCTTAACATGTACTACCCTAAGATTCTCCTCTAGGGATTATGTCAGACATCTTAAAGGATAGAATACAGGACATCCAATTATTCCTATAGGATCAAGATTTAAAACTATTGTGTCAAAATAGAATTTTCAGCTGAGGATATTCCTCGGCTGAAAACTCAAAAGATAGTCAGTATCACCCATTACCTGTTACTGGTAATTGTTTGAAATTTATTGGCCAATTTAGTTTAAAATTAGAAGAATATCTTTTATCAAAATTGGTCTAGAATTGATCCTGGTGTCGTGATGAGCTCAAAAATACTAATTTTCACATTCAACATTATAAGAGTAAACCCTTCTAGGAGTAGGGCTGCTGAAACTTATTACGTACTGTATGCTCTTGCATCAGGAAAGTTATGGTAGCTTGTAAGATTAGGCTATTTGTTTGGTGATAATAAATGCACTGCCACTCAGCACCAACCAGGCCTTAGCACTGATAATTAGAACTTACTATAATCTGCTCATCATGGAAATGTACAGGTTGCCAAGTGTCGATGGTTTAGAGGTTAACGCCCTCTGGTTCTTTTAAGGATTACTGTCAGGTGGAACACTTTGGCTTTCACCAAGAAAATTGAATAAGATTATGGATAGTTGTAACAAAGGATGTCTATTTACAAGTATTTACACTGATAATCGGCATGAAGACGATACAGAGCAACATAAACATAAGTGGTGTGGAAGTGCTGGACTGCCGGCCGGAACAAATGTTGGGAGTGTAGACACTGGATGTCAAGCATGGGGTTTTGTATAGACCCACGGTACAGGTGGTAAATTGGTATCTTCTCTACAACTTCACTGGATATCAAGTATCCACCTAATTGGCACAGGTACTGTCAACATCTGGGTTATTACTGCTGTGGCAAAGTTGACTGGTGGGGTGGTTTAGGGTTGGAACCATGACTGCCTCTTGTGGTGTTTGGACATCCAACTGATAGCCATATGAATTTGAAACTGAGGGCACCCTTGGATGGCTTGTTCTAACCAATCACATTTCCATAATGAAGAGAAAATAGTTACTGGTACAGTACTGTACCATACAGTATTAGTTCAGTACTGTACTAAATAGCCACTAACTCTCCTAGTTGCTGTCAACTAAGTAAGGACCAATATAAAACACCATATACTGTACAAGGTTACCTAAGTGTTAACATTGACTTAATAAACAATGTACTGTATTGTATTGTATCTGAGAACAATCTTGCAGTTCTTTCCTGAAAATTTTAAATTATTTTATAGTTTCCTTAGAATAGTATTCGTGCTCATATATTTTAGGTTTAACCATTTGCTCCATTATATTTTAGAAGAAAAATTTGCAGTTCTGGATGTGTGCTTTTGTTCTTATTTTTATAATATTGCTTGGTGGCAAAAGTGATAGTAGAAGTTTGATATTGATGAAGATTTTATAAAATTTGTTTGTTAGTAAACATTCAGAAAATGAAAACAATTGTAATGTGGAGGTATTTTAAATCACTACATTATTTCATTGTTCATTAAATTTAATTCTTAGAAAATCTATTGCAGGAAATACATTTGAAGTTGAAAGTTAATTACTGTACAGTAGTATGTAATTTTTGGTATGTGATCTAGCAACAGCTTTTTAGGACCACAATTGCTATAGGATCCTGTTTCCCCATTATCAGAGGGTATTAGTTAATTTTTTATCCTTACTGACATGGGATGTGGTCAAGAGAGACAATATCACCTTCCTTGATGTTTTCCTTCTAGCTGAAGCAATACTAATCTTGCTCAACTGCAGTCTTAATTTAACCAAATGACAAATTCTTGCACAAAACTGCTTTTTATGCTAATTACTGTACAAGATGTCGAATGTAGGGAAAAAAGTTGCAGGAAAAAACTCATTGTATAAAAGTATTTTATTTAAGGGTTATGTGCGATTTTTTTTTTTATTTACTTTTTCTGACCCATTGGCATTCTTCGTAAATTGACCTTCTAAGTCAAGATAGCCTTTTTTAACTGGAAAGCAAATTATAAAATTCTCTTTAGGTTAATATTTCAATCAATCTCAATGAAGGAATGCACAGAATTGATTTACTAATATGTGCTGTACAGTACTTAAAAATAGCAAAATTTAAAAAGTAAATAAATGTTTGTATAAAAAGACAACATTGGGCTGAAATGGAGTGAGGTAAGTCATATGAGGTCATTGAGAGTCCAGGTTGAGGTGATGTACTGTAATGTTTTGTTACCCCTTGAGGTCAACTGTGTACAGTATGCGTACTCCTAATTTAACGGGATCTGATACAGTATAACGAACTCTCGATTTAGCGGAAGGATTTTTTTCGTTATTTTTCACTCGATTTAGTGAACTATACAGGGGGTCCCCGGGTTACAAACGGGTGCCATTCCTGAGGACGTTCTTAAGTCGGATTTGTACTTAAGTTGGAACATGTGCTATGTGTATACAACCGTACTTACAGAACAATGTTTAAAATCTCATTATATCATAGCCTAAGTCCTTATATACATCTAAAATCACTTAATTTAAGACAAAATAAGAATTAGAATGACAAAATACAATAATTGAAAATAAAAAAATGAGTCATCCGGTAAATAAAATACCCCTGTACTGTACTGTAAATTTCAAGTTTAACCCCATTCGTATTGGCAGGCGTTCGTAAGTCGGGGACCCCCTTAGTTCGCTAAATCGAGATTAATTCCGTTAATATGCTCACACCTACGGAGACACCTCAGACACATGATATGTACATAGAAACATTAGAAACGTCATTCATGGCTTACCTTAAATTAGGGGGTTCGGTAATTTTTTTAATTTTTTCTATTATTTCCAAACTTTTTCCAATTAATAACCGCACTCTTTTGACTTTCTCCCCCACACCATTTCCTTTCTTAGTCTTCTGAGAGACTTTCGGCATGATGTCTAAGCACAGTAGTTAGTTGACCAAGAGGTAGCAGTGAACAACACATGCTGTGGCAGTAGGACACAGACTGAGCACATATAAACAAACCCCACGCGCCAAGCGGCAGAATTTAACGGAATCTCGCTCGATTTAGTAAACTAGTCCGCTAAATTGTGTGAAAATAACGGAAATTCGATTTAGCGCAAATTTAGATTTAACAGAAAGGGGCGGCTCGAATTACTGTAGTTCGTTAAATGCTGTACTGTATAACCTTGTTCTTCTGTAATTTCTGTCAGTATCCCCAGAGTTGCCATAATCAATAACAGAAATACTGTATGGCATTTTTATAAAGTTTTGCTCTTTAACATTCCCACAACGATTAGTTGCTGTAAGTTGATACCTTTTACAATTCCTGTGTGTGTGAGAACTGGCGGCTGGGCCTGGCAGCGGAACCGTGTGCTGTACAGCACAGTATACTGTACTGTACTGTTCATAGTGGTAGGTCATTATGAAGCTGTGACGACTTATCAAAACTGAATAAGCATAATTGCAATTAACTAAATGAGCAATTTTCAGACATAATTTGCTTATTATAATGTAACTTAATTACAGTACTGGTAATTGTAGGTTGTATTTTATATATTTTTTTATAACTCGCATGGCTTTTGGCTAACCACAAATTTTCTAGTACAATATGAGTCATAATTATATTCACTATTCAGTATACTGTAATATTCATAAATATTATCTTTCTTAAATGAACACAAGAACTAAACAAATATTGTGCAAAGAGTGGTTCAAAAATTTGCTACAATGGGTTCATGTATACCAGAGATCACTCACAAAACCAATTTGTGGTAGAAATGTAAGAAAAGATCCAGTGGTCGCTGACAGGACAGTATGATGGCAAACTCTGTTTCATTACTCATATAAATACTGTGTACTGTACAGTACCTATAATGTTAATGGTATTTACCAGTAAATGGAATGACTTTTTCCCCCGACTTTTTTGCTAGACATAATTGTGAGGTTTTTGTTCACCAAAATGTCTTCTATGTTGTTTAGCTTTTGCACAAATTTTTTTTTGTAACTTAAAGGGAAAAATCAGAGTAGGTTATCACTGGACTTGTCTCATTGGGAATCACCAAGTGTCTAAGTCTTTAATGACAAGCTTGTAAAACCAGTTTAATTCACATTTTGCTAAGGTAACCTGAGGTGGTACTGTACTGTACCTCAGTCTCAGAGGCTGTCACTGAGGTAGTACAGTATTATATACATTATCAAGTGTTACTTTTGTCAACACCCAAATTAACTGCCAACATTTGAAAGCATTACCAAGAAAATCTTATCATATTTTTTTTTTCTTACAGTACATTATTTGCAATTAAACTTCATGAATCATAATACTGAACTGTAAACTCTTTGGGGGTTATGTTTGTAAATTCTATTATAATTCATAATTTTTGTGGAACCTTACTTGGGGATCAGCACTGTGAACAACATAAATCTTCTAAGGGATTAAGGATTATTCTCATCCAATGTTATTTTGCCATAATTGTGTATTGGAATTGCCATTACTCACGCCTAAGAGAATTTTCAGTAGCCTAAGGCTTCAGCTAGATCGAACACCATGATGAAAACGCAAAATTCTACGATGGTAGTGTATATGCATACATAAATTGTGTTAGTGTACCTATTGGTCTAGCTAATTTATTTAAGAATGCATTTATGATTAATCTGTATTTAGCTCAGGTGTCTTGTGAAGTATTGGAGGGAATACTTGTCTAACCTGTGTTTCTTCTAACTTATGTACAGACAGTACCTTGAAGTTTCAGTGTTGTGTGAGCTTGAAGTAATTGATTCCTTTTGTCATCTGATCTCTAGTAATAAAGGCTAATCCCAACATGTTTCTTTCATATCTGCACCTGCACCATTTTAGTCTCAGAATTATGTGGTACAAACAAAGCCATCACCTAGATGCACACGCAACAATCCTCTAAGATGGTGTGTGTTGAAGCACCTCTTGATTGTTGCAGAATCTGTTTTTCTTCTTTAATATGTAGCACTTGCTTGCTCTTGGTAAAGATGATCTTGTTGCTGGGTTTTTGGTGCATAAATAAAGCTTCTCAGTTTTGTCACAGTATTTTCTTGCACACCTCTTGCATCTTCATCTGCTTTTTTTAACCGTTAACATCCTGACTAAGACAAGGGATGTCTGGAAACTTATCCCAATGCTTCAAGAAAAATTATTTATTCTGGACGTAGAAATGAGGGTTGAATGGAAAAAACTTGTACCATATAAAGTTATAATTTGGATCTGTAATTTTTGTGTACTGTAGTTACCCCGTCTGTTTAGAATACTTTATTCCCAGACTAAAGTGAGATTGAGAATTAATACAGTAAGAGTACAGTATTCAGATAGTCAGATATAGTACTGTAAGTACTGTATGTCACTCAATGTGATTTCACAGAACATTAGATCAAATCTCATTGTAGTCTCATGTAACCTTCAAAAAAATTTGGAAACAATTCTAGGTGAGCTTTATACAGTACTGTACTGTTTATATTGCTGTCTATTTGGTTTTATCTTTCACAAGTTACTAATATGCTTTAAATGTTCAAACATAAAAGTTTTATTAGTTAGATTGACAATAGTAAAATCTTCTGAGGGGAGGATTGGACTAAGTATTCATCTGGGAAGAGGACATCTTAGCCAAGGATGCTGGAAGTTGGAATAACCAGAGTAGAGGTGTAAGGTAATGAATGGCCAGAGAAATCAACCTGTTTGACCAAGAATTACAAACATTCCAATTACTCCAAGAAACCAATGCCACTTCATCTCATTAAAGTATATTTTTAAAACAAAAGTGGCAGCAGAGGTGCAATTCATGCACAATGGAAATAACGAGCAAGAAATCCAACCCCAGTTGTGACAGTAGCCAGTGTACAAGGCTGATGGGTGGAACACTCATGACAATCTATAAAGGAATGTCTCCAACAACCTCCAATCTGTCAAGATATGTTTCATGGAACAATGATCCTCCAGGGCAACAAGTTAGATTTTTATCAAGATTTAATTTACACATGCCATTTAGTTACTATCAAACTAATTAATACTACATGTTCTTTTAGTTTTAGATGCCCTGTGTTTTAGCACCTTGGGTACAGGGGGTTTCTCTTTGCCGAATAAAATCATCTGGCATTAGCCAAATCAAATATGAAAAGTGGTGTCCCATAGTGAAGGGGGTTAGCAGAGATAGTTTAGTAACTCTTTGGGTACAAGGGATCTCTCTCTTCTGAGTAAAATTGGCTGGCATTAGCCAAATCAACATCATCAATGCTTTATGGCCATTTTCCATGCCTGCATTGGTTAGCTGTGATTACTTGATGGCAGCTGTCGGGTAAAACCAGAACGGGATGTCCCCAGTTTGGATTACTGTATACAGGGATGGAAATCCTACCTCCAGAAGGACCTAACAACCCTAGAAAAGTGCAGCACAGTGCAACTAAGATGATTCCAGAACTATGTCATTTCGACTATCCAAGTAGACTGAAGGCCTTATGACTAACAACCCTTCAGACAAGGCATAATACAGCAGTTCTCAGTGAAGCATTCAAAATCCTGAAAGGCTGGAAAATGTGAACCCAAGCCATTTCTTTTTGATGTCAAGCACCACCAACACGAGGGGACATAACTACAAGCTCATTAAGTTATCATGCAGAACGAACATAAGGAAATACTTCTTCACACAGAGGGTGATACACCTATGGAACAGTTTATCAGAGCAACCTATGAGATCACTAACAGTATTGGGCTTCAATTATCAAGAACAATGGAGGGATCTTATACAGGCCACTGGCTTCCTTCCCTTGGCATGGCCACCTTAAGTGGGTGATCATTAAGTAAACAAGGTTATAAGCAGTGGTATCTCTGTTAGCCAGAACAATTGGTGTAGAGCACGTCAGGGAATGAGAGATTTCCAGGCAATGGGACGACTTTCTCAAAGTTGGAAATAATCCTTCATCCCTGAATTTTTCGGGTAACTTAAAAATTTTCTCAGAAGTTCCAGAAACTGTACATTAAATCATCTCTCAAGCCCAGAAAAATATCCTCCATCCCCAAAATTTTCCGGGTATCGTAAATTTTTCTTGGAATTTCCGGAAAATGCACCTGATTTTCATTTCTCCAACCCAGAAAAAAACACCCCCATCCCTGGAATTTTCTGGGTACAGGGTGCTGGGAAGATTTTCTCAGAATTTTACAGAAAATATGCCTCAAAAATTTTTTCCAATGTTAGAATATTCCGGAAAATTCTGGCTTTGGGAATCATTTTACGAGAAAATTTCAATTCCAGCTATTGGAGAGTTCCAGTTATGAGAGATTCCTGCTAATGGAGATATTAATATCAAATTATTATTATTATTTATTATTATTATTACTACCAATTATTATAAAACTGTACCTTACAATATACTGTACAGTATATTGAAACTAATACAGTACAGGTAGCGTGTATATTTCATGTGTCTATATGAATACTGTACAGTAGTAAGTTTTGGTTTAAAATCGATAGGCTTAGGGAACAAAGTATTCCAAGTTACTGTACTGAAGCCGTCCAAAATCTAGTACTGTACAATAACATTATAACATAATACAGTAACACATATAACACAATTTAGCCAGCAACTTTTGTGGTGTCCGTTTACCTGTAAGATTAGCCTGGATGATGACACCCTGAAGAGAAGCCATGCATAATTTCCAGTCTGCCAAAGCAAACTGCTACTAAGGGATTGTCTGACATAAAGAACTGACTTTCTACAATACCAGTGAAAATGTAGAAGCATCACGACTTTTATTCAAGAGACTTATGTGTGAAGAAGAGCTGTGCAATGCATTGTTTTTCTCATATACTGTATATGTTTCTAAAACGTTCTCGAGAGGTTGGGGTGCCGTCCCTAGACTGACCTCATGAGTACTGTACAGTACTCGGATTTGTGGATAGCAAACTGACAGATAACAAGGACTTGTTGTGCTGTGCCTATATTTTCTTTACTTTATTCTCAACTTCTTCTCAGCTTACTAGTCAATCAGGCAGTTGGTCATTTTTTTAATACCTTATCTGGTATCTCATACTGTATAGAAGCATAACATTTGTAAAGGAAAAAGATAGGGATCTGCTTCAAAGTCCTATGGAAGTGTATAGAAGCACTGTCCTAATTCCTAGTGTGGGACATATTCTTCTTCTTTCACCATGAAGTGTTGACATGGTATGATTTTGACTAAGGTTCTTATCTTAAACACTATACACTGTATCAGTCCTACATTACTGTATCATATTACCTCACTGTTGTGCTTGTGTGTGTGTGTATAGCAGGTAAGTACGTATTTTCTTTTTACATTTATAAGGTGAAATTGTGGCTTGGTAATACCAGCTCATCTTTTGTCCAGGTCTTTCAAAACAGCATAACGATCTTTGCAACACAGACTGTGTGGCTTTAGGCAGTAACTAAAGTTATTCTGTAGTGTTTATAAGATGTGGTTGGTTCTGCCTTTTAAGGATGTCTTCAGTAACTTTTTTAATGTATCACCTCCACCTTCCATTATTCCAGATATTACAGGTCATACACTCAAGAAATGTAGGTCCATGAAATACAGTGAGAGAATGAAGTATCTGCCCAGGGTTATGATAAATACATTGCAGAAAGGTTGAGCCATTCAACACACACATGTGTGGAGCCCATAAACAGTAGGCAGGCCTGTTGAACCATGGAAAGTGTTTGCCAGGTTTCATTATACTTTGGCCAAAGCTGGGAAGTTACTTCATTCTTTCACTGTACAGTACATGGATAAGTGTTGAAATGAGTGAGCTGGAGTCCCCTTCACCTCCTAGTAGTCAGACCTTGGGTTGGTAAGATGTAATGACTGTGACTCGCAGTCTTGCCTTTAGGGCTCACTTAGTTTTAAGAAAGGATGGGTTGCTAAGAATGACTCCTGATCTAAACACTTGACTGGCCATATTTGTAACCACCACATTACATCTACTGTATTAGATACATTGAAAAGCTCCTTATGGGCAGGGTTAAGCAAAGCTCTGACCACTGTGACTGCTAGTTACAGGCACATCTGCTCAAAATTCAATTCTCATACAGTCAACCCTCACTTTACGCGGTTAATGTAACCTGCAGGGTCCCGCGGAAAGTGAGAAATGCGTAAAGTGAACAACATAACATATGGGTTTAATTGAAATAGAGACCGGGCCGACCCCCAAACTCCACTTTTTGACGACACACAACTACTGTATGTTGTAGTAAAAAATTTATCTTAACTTTATGATGGTATGCACAAACAAATAATATAGAAGAGGTTAGGTTCGGAAAAATAAAGGTTAAGTTAGGAAAAATAAAGGTTAGGTTAGGAAAACTAAAAGTTAGGTTGAACACTTACGTTAGTAGAAGAGATGGGTCGGCATACAAGGGTGGAGGCTGGTTCCGAGGCAGAGGGCAGGCTACTGGCCCTCAGGTGAGTCACCATCACTGTCATCCACACTTGTCAGGGCCTCCCTGACAAATCCCTCAAAGTCATCTACACTGTCTCTACCTCTGTCACTATCACTGGCTTGGGCTGGCTGTGGTGGGTTGCGGGCGAAGAACTCTGTTATGCTTTGCTGACGGCTGGTGTTTATGTTGTCGTGATAAACCTTGAAGTAGGGCTCCATAGTCTGCAACAGCTGGGTAGTGAAGATTTCATACCTGTTTGCGTCATGGTCGTTGGAAAGGAGGAGCTTGATTTTCTCGACACACTCGATGGCACCCCTAACATTACTATGGGATAAGCGGTGTTCTTCTTGGGATGACGCACCACCTGCCTCTTCACTGACGTCATCATCATCTACCATCTCGTCGGTAGTCACATCAGGATCCCTTATCACCTCCAGGATGTCGTCGTTGGTGGTCTTGGAGAAGCCTGCAGCTGTAACACTCTGTGCAGCTTCTTTGACAAGGTCCACTGCTACTGCAACAGTCTGAACCTCACCAGTCACAGATTGACTCTGCCCTACGCCCGTAATGTCTTGCAACACATGTCTCCATGCGTGACGAACAGTTGCTACAGACAGCTGATCCCATGCCTCCACCAAGAAGTCCACAGCTTTCTTGATGTTAAATATTCTCCAGAATTGTTTGAAAAGTATTTTTTGCTCTGCCAACTGTTGATCCTCGTCTTCTTCGCTCTTGCTATCGGTGGTGGTGTCACTCAGGTTACGCAACTCTTCCCTGGTGTTGGTGTAGTCGTTCAGGCGCTGGAATTTTTTTGTTGGGAATGCGGCTTTTACATTACAGATTAACTCTTGGTCCATGGGCTGTAATATAGACGTAGTGTTGGGAGGAAGGAAGACCACTTTTACGTTGGGGTGATGATCTAACAGTAGGGCGAGTGTCCTGGTGCATTGTCCAGCAGCAACAAAATCTTGAATGGCACATTCTGTTGCTCACAGAATTTCTTTACATCAGGAACGAAACAGTCATCAAACCAGGAGAGGGACAGTGTAGAGAACATCCACGCCTTACGTGCGGTCAGCCAGTGGACATTTAGCTTGGTCATGTCCATGCTCTTGTAGGCGTGCGGCTTGCGGGCTGTGTGGATCACCGATAACTTGAGCTTACAGGTACCGGAGGCATTGGTGGTAAACAGGACGTTGATGTGCTCCTTCTGCATCTTCCGGCCCCGAATCTTGCTGGTATTCTTCACAACGAAGGTCTTGGAAGGTAGCTTTTTCCAAAAAAGACCAGATTCGTCCATGTTAAACACCTGGTCATCGGTGTATTGTCCTTCCTCCATAATCTCACATAAAAACGGAGGAAATTCCCTAGCCGCAGCATGGTCAGCACTAGCTTCTTCACCACCAATGTTTATATTGGTGATCTTGTTCCGCATCTTAAACCTCTGTAACCACCCAGAGGAAGCATTTATGGGTTTGGGCTCTGTAATTCCCATCTTTCGTGACACTGCAGCATACAGTTCACGTGCGTACTCCTTAACAGAGAGCGTGTCGACCGCCATGTTCCGTCGCGCCTGACGCACCAAGTAGCTCACAAGTAATTTTTCCGTCTTGAGAAGCACCTGGTTGTGAAAATACCTGATCATAGAAGCACCTGTAGACTTTGTGATCTTCATGTGCTCCTTTATCTTGGCTGCTTCCTTCTTTATCGTCCGGATCGTAGATTCGTTCACACCATGCTGGCGCACCAAATCAACCTTTCTTGTTCCTTTCTTTAACTCTTGGATGATCTTGTACTTCACCTCGTAGCTTAAGGAACGTCGTGTCTTCTTGGGCTTAGGGCGGCTGGGTCCAGGCAAGGAAAGGTTTCTCTCTGGGGGCGGTGGTCCGGCGGAAGCCATTTTACAGAACAATGGATGCACTATTACACGGTGTGACCTGGAGGGATGAAACTGCCGCAGCTAGGTCAAGCGTTGTCTTTCCTCCCTCCCTCCCTCCCCCGGGTGGACACGTCATATTACTTTAAACCAATTACAACTAGCAGCGGAGGGAGGTAGGGATGCATGGCCAATCACAGTCTGATACGTCATATGACATCAGTGATAACACAACAGAGACATGCACTGCGCAACCTTACCGCGCGGCTTGGCCAGGCGGAGGCGGAGGAGGGAGGAGGTGTGAGCAGGCGGGTGGGGCGAATCTAAAAATAGCATCGAGCCGGACACTCTCCGCGTAAAGGGGTACACGCACCTCGGAATGTGAGCATCCTGGGTTCCGGCAGGGCACCGCGTAAACGTGGAAACGCGGAATGTGGGACCGCGTAAAGTGAGGGTTGACTGTATACATTTTGCACATAAAATTTCAAAAATCAGTATTTTATCTCTCTATAAGGAATTATGTATTGTAATAATAGCTTTATACTGTACCACCAGATTCTTAGGGGGCTGGGGAGGTCCTCTATCCAAAACTGTTGTCCACTTGCAGACATCTTCACAAATATAGTGACAGGCACATTTTTTTTTACCCGGGTCTGCAAATGTGACTGGGTAAAGAGCTGTTTTACATTTGTCTTATTCAATTAAATAATGTCTCATGGTGCTGATTGTAAGTGTCTTATGGTGCTGATTGTACAGTACCTTATGACACTGGTAAGCTCTGTCATGAGGTGTTCGTTGTGCTGTGAACTCGGCAAGGTCAGAGCCCCAATGTGCAGAATTATCGAGGGTTTCATATATATATATATTATATATATATATATATATATATATATATATATATATATATATATATATATATATATATATATATATATATATATATATACAGTGAACAACATAACATATGGGATTAATTGAAATAGAGACCAGGCCGACCCCGAAACTCCACGTTTTCAGACACAATACCTATGTTGTAGTAAAAATAACTTCTTAATTTTATGATGGTATGCACACACAATTAATAATTAAGAGAAATACAGTATCAATAATATTAGGTTTTTTAACACTTACATTTGTAGAAAAGATGGCTGGGCACACGGGGATGGGGGGTTGGTTCCGAGGCAGAGGGCAGATTATTGGCCCTCACCTGTATCACTTGTATCAATTGTATCACTATCCACCACAGTGGTTTGCAGGGCCTCTTTGTCAAACCCCTCAAGGTCCATATAAGTCCATATCCTCACTATCATTATCACTGACTTGGGATGGCTGTGGTGGGTGGCGGGTGAAGAACTCGGTAATGTTTTGATGACTGGGCGACCTTGTACGCACCCTGCTCGCGCCGCTCTCTGCGTAAAAGGGTACACACACCGCGGAAAGTGAGCATTCCGTGTTCGGCAGGGTACCGCGTAAACTTGGAAACGCGTAAAGTGAGGGTTGACTGTATTTATATATATACAGTGGGGTATGCTATAACGAACGGATCCTACTACGAATATTCCTATAACGAACGGTTTTACCTATAAAATTGAGAATGCTATAACGAACGCAACTCCTACAACGAATGCGGATGAATACCAGACTATTTCGCCTGGCGCATGAATATTGTTGTACCGCGACCCACAACAAGAGCATCAGGCGCCATCTTTGTCTCATTGTGTAGCCAGTGCACCACTGTTATTGCTGAAATTTCGTCTTTTGATGTGGAAATAGAGTTATTTGTATAAATATTTTGTTATACAAGTGTACAATTGTGACAATGAATCGTCCAAAGCGAGTGAGAAAGCTCATAACTTTTGAAACTAAGAAAGAAATCATAAAGAAACGTGAGGATGGAACAAGCATTGCGAAACTTAGTGATGAGTATGGGATGGCTAAATCGACTATATGTACGATTTTAAAGAATAAAGAGGAGTTGAAAACAGTGCAAGTGGCTAAGGGAATCTCTAGACTTAGCAAAGCAAGGTGTAATGTGATTGAGGAGATGGAAAATTTACTCTTAGTGTGGATAAAGGAGAAAGAAATTGCAGATGATAGCATTAGTGAAGCTATAATTTGCAAGAAAGCCAGACAATTGTTTGAGGACCTTAAAGCCAAGACTCCCAGTGCAAGTGATAGTGATGTGCCAGTGTTTATGGGTACCAAGGGGTGGTTTACTGGTTTCAGAAGGAGAAATAAAATACTTAGTGTTGTGAGACATGGTGATGCTACTAGTGCAGATAAGGAAGCAGCTAAGGAACACGATGACATTTTTTTGAATATTATTAAAGAGGGAGGCTTTGTTTCTCAGCAGGTATTCAACTGTGATGAAACTGGACTTTTTTGGAAAAAAATGCCTCGCCTTACATACATTACCAAGGAGGAAACTTCTGTCCCTGGCCATAAGCCAATGAAAGACAGGCTTACCCTCCTTCTTTGTGCTAATGCTTCTGGTGACTGCAAAATAAAGCCACTCCTTGTGTACCATGCAGAAAACCCCAGAGCTTTAAAAAACACTAGGAAGACCCTCCTTGGTGTTATGTGGCGGTCAAACCCAAAGGCTTGGGTGACCAGGAATTTATTCTCTGAGTGGGTGATTGAGGTGTTTGGACCCAGTGTTCGGGAATACCTCAGGGAGAATAATCTTCCACTCAAAGCTTTGTTGGTGATGGACAATGCACCAGCCCACCCTCCTAATTTGATGGTTGAATTGCCAGAGGAGTTGAACTTCATCACTTCTTGCCACCCAACACAACACCTCTCATCCAGCCCATGGATCAACAGGTAATTTCTAACTTTAAGAAGCTGTACACAAAGGCACTGTTTAGAAAATGTTTTGCGTCCACTTCTTCCAGTAATGTTAGCTTGAAGGAATTTTGGAAGAGTCACTTCAATATAGCAGATGCTGTATTTTTAATTACCTCATCCTGGAAAGAGGTTACTGTGAGGTGTCTTTGTGCTGCTTGGCAGCCATTGTGGCCTGAATGTGTCCTTCAAAGAGACTTTGAAGGCTTCGAAGAGTTAGAAGAAGAGGCTGTTGTTTATGAAATTGTGGCTCTGGGCAATTCCATGGGCCTGGAAGTGGATGATGATGATGTTGAGGAGTTGGTGGAAGAGCACAGTAAGGAATTGTCCACTGAGGAGCTGCTTGAGCTTCACAAAGAGGAAAACGAGACACTGAAGCGGAGCTTAACTTCTGAGGAGTCAGGGGAGGAGGAGGACAAGGAGGAAAGCCGCATCATTCCAGCCAAAGATCTCAAGGATGTGTTCTTTTGCTGGAGCAAACTGTCCAAGCTTGCTGAGGATTATCATCCTGATGTTGGTTCTGTGCAAAAGGTCATCAGTGTGTTCAATGACAATGTTATGAACTACTTTTGGAAGGTCCAGAAATCAAGGTTGAAGCAGCCAACCCTGGATTCCTTCTTTACAAAGGTAACAAAAGAACCTACAGACAAAGTGCCTGTGAGACACTCACCAAAGAGGGCTAGCAAGGATGACTCCTCTCCTTCCACCTCTTCTCAATAATTTTCTTCTCCCCCCTCCCCCTCTGCCTCCTGTCCTGCATGCTGAACAACACTAAGGTAAGATAAAGTACTGTATTTTTTACATTTTCCACATAATTTTTTCAGTGTTAAGTGGTTGTATTTGGGGGCCAGGAACGGATTAATCCTATAACGAACGAATGCTATAACGAACGAGGTTCTGGAACCAATTATGTTCGTTATAGCATACCCCACTGTGTATATATATATATGCAAGTAAATCACTGTAGGTGCGCGTGATCTAGGTATATGCTGATAACCACCAGGAAAGAAGAAAACACGAAGTTCCCAAGCGCTTTCGTGTAATTCACATCTTCAGGGGTGAGTACAGACTAGTCTGTACTCACCCCTGAAGATGTGAATTACACGAAAGCGCTTGGGAACTTCGTGTTTTCTTCTTTCCTGGTGGTTATCAGCATATATATATATATATATATATATATATACTTCATTTTTAGTCCATTTAACACGCGGACTTTGAACATACAATCAACGACCTCACCAGCAAGGAATCGAACCCTCGACCTACTGGGTGTGACTAGGGAGCGCTTACCGGCTAGGCCACAAGGACACTAAAAGCAGTTCTAGACTCTGTTATATTTCACACAAAGCCTGTTCATCGAGCTGATGGCGCCGTGAACCTCAATGGGAAACTGCCCGTGCCTCGTATGTGGTGTCAGTAGCATTTTACCGAATCCAGCTGGTATGAAACGCGAGGTACATATATATACTTCATTTTTAGTCCATTTAACACGCGGACTTTGAACATACAATCAACGACCTCACCAGCAAGGAATCGAACCCTCGACCTACTGGGTGTGACTAGGGAGCGCTTACCGGCTAGGCCACAAGGACACTAAAAGCAGTTCTAGACTCTGTTATATTTCACACAAAGCCTGTTCATCGAGCTGATGGCGCCGTGAACCTCAATGGGAAACTGCCCGTGCCTCGTATGTGGTGTCAGTAGCATTTTACCGAATCCAGCTGGTATGAAACGCGAGGTACATATATATACTTCATTTTTAATCCATTTAACACGCGGACTTTGAACATACAATCAACGACCTCACCAGCAAGGAATCGAACCCTCGACCTACTGGGTGTGACTAGGGAGCGCTTACCGGCTAGGCCATCAGCTCGATGAACAGGCTTTGTGTGAAATATAACATATATACAGTAATACCCCGCTTAACATGGTTTCGCTTAGCGCGATTTCACGTACAGTATACGCGGTGCCTCGCCAGAGCTGAACTTTCACTTAACGCGGGTTTTTTTCACGTATACGCGCAGAGTGTCCGGCTCGAGAGCTATTTTTAGATTCGCCCCACCCGCCACCTTGCCTGACTGCCTGCCTGCCTGTTTTAGCTCATAAAATTCATACAAATTACCAGTCCAGAATATAATTTACATTGCTGGAATTCTTACAATATGATGATCATTTTGAATATAAACATCATAGATTTTGCATTAGACATACAAATTTTAGATATAATGTTTACTCTGAGTAAATATGTAATTTTTTGTGCAAAATATATGACATTTGTATTCAAAATATTCCTGGTCTTACAAGGAATCCAGCAATGTCAATTATATTATCCTAACTTTAGTTTGAGGTATTATTTATTACTAAAAAGGTAAATATTCTGGTTTTCCCACACATCTGGTAGGGAGGGTTGGTGGGGGGGAGGGAGGGACCGACTGACCATCTGTTACGTGTGAAGAATATTTTTTTTTTTTTTATTAACTGAAGATATTTGTTTTAGCTCATAAAATTCATACAAATTACCCGGTCAGAATATAATTTACATTGCTGGAATTCTTATAATTTGAGGATCATTTTGAATATAAACATCATAAATTTTGCATTGGACATACAAATTTTAGATGTAATGTTTACTCTGAGAAAAATATGTTATCTTTTGTGCAAAATATATGACATTTATATTCAAAATATTCCTGGTCTTACAAGGAATCCAGCAATGTCAATTATATTATCCTAACTTTAATCTGAGGTATTATTTAATACTAAATGTTAAAATTTAGTTTTTTCACCCAGCATCTCTTGAAGGGAGGATTGGTGGGGGGTGGGGGGGGAGGGTTGGGACGGACCGCGCGGTTGTAAGAGGGGGGAGGCAAGGTGGGGTACTTTGATTGACAGATAGTGTCGTGAAGAATATGTTTTTTTTATTAACTGAAGATATTTGTTTTAGCTCATAAAATTCATACAAATTACCCGGCCAGAATATAATTTACATTGCTGGAATTCTTACAATTTGGTGATCATTTTGAATATAAACATCATAGATTTTGCATTAGACATACAAATTTTTCATATAATGTTTACTCTGAGTAAATATGTTATCTTTTGTGCAAAATATATGACATTTATATTCAAAATATTCCTGGTCTTACAAGGAATTCAGCAATGTCAATTGTATTATCCTAACTTTAATTTCAGGTATTATTTATTAAAATTTAGTGGTTTTCCCCCAAAAATTTCTCAGAGAGGGAAGAGCCAGCATTGTAGTGTGAGAAGAGGGGGAGGGAGTTGAGTCCATTATTTGAATGGACATTAACTTGGCGACTGTATTTCTCTATTTCTCTTAAGTATTAATTGTGTGCATGTACCATCTTAAAATTAAGATGTTATTTTTACTAGAACATAGGTATTGTGTTGGAAAAAGTGGAGTTTGGGGGTCGGGCCAGTTTCTATTGGAATTAATCCCATATGTTCTGTTGTTCACTGAGCGCGGTTTTCACTTATCACGGTACCCTGTGGGTTTTATTGATCGCGTTAAGCAGGGTACTACTGTATATATATATATATATATATATATATATATATATATATATATATATATATATATATATATATATATATATATATATACATATATATATGTAACCGGTCGGAATTTACTGGACTTTAATTTCTCACTTGACTTGGGGTTTATTTAAAATTAATAGATGGTAATGGCAGTGGAAGCGCCCCTTTGAGAAAAATCCCGAACCAGCACAAGAACACTTAAATCTACTAAACAAAATAAATTGTCCGTGACCCGTGGAAGGATAGCATCTGTGACTGGGATGAATGAGACACACTGTAAAATTTAGACACTTATATTCCCTCCAACACTACAAACACAATCAAATAATGGTACACCAATATGCGCACCTCTCAACTTGAACTTAAAACACTACTCTGGGGAATAAAAGTTTTACATGATATAAAAATTATTAGAACCTCAGGCAACAATAAATTTGAAGTATTAAGAACTGTTGCGTGCACACATGAAACAGGCCTTAAAGGCTTTCACACAATAATATCAGTCACTTAGGTATTAAAAAAAGAAATTAACTACTCTACAATGAATAGGCCTTAAGGGCACTCAACAAAATTATATGTCACTGAGGAATGGTAATAAAAATGAGAAATTAAATACTCTACAATGAATAGGCCTTAAGGGCACTCAACAAAATTATATCAGTCACTGAGGAAATGGTAATAAAATATGAAATTAAATACTCTACAATGAATAGGCCTTAAGGGCACTCAACAAAATTATAGCACCCCAACAGATGCACACTTCCTAACCTAACCTAACCACTACTCTGGGGAACAAGGTTATACCTGAGATCAGAATTATGAAGAACAATCAGAGGCATTAAAAGAATCAAATCACAGTATCACTCTGGTTCCACTTGATGACACAAACATTCAAAACAATATTATCTAGAAACTATTAAACTACACCCGTAATAAGGGAAGGAAAATGTTCCTCCAGGTATCTCCTAGAGGCCTAGACTCACGGTCTCAGTGTGTGACCATTAGTCTACTCAGATAGCCTCAGTGTACTCACAGTGCGTCCATAAAGCGGACGGGAGTGAGCCAATCAGACCTTGTACAGTTGAGAGAAGCTTTAGCGTCCCGTTAGCAAGAGGGTTTCGCTAGCAGCTCGGGACACGTGGTGATGTGCCCGGAGTGGTAAGAACTGATCACCCACTGCTGGTCCCGGGTCGTTTAGTTGTCGGGAGCACTCGTTCACTCAAGAGATCCTTTGCTACCCCGCTAAACAGTGACAGGCCTACTTTGCTCGGTCCAATGGCGACAATCGCCACCCTCAATCATCAACGGCAGTCTCAAACGGCAGTCAATCTCTCGCAGTCAACTCCGGGTCAACTCCAGTCAAGTGGGTTCTCACGGAAACCCTGAAATGAACTCACTGTTAGCTCTAGTTTACTTTATCACTGCCCTATCTAACCCTGTCTGAGATCGAATGAGACTTACTTGTTACTCTGCAATAATGCAACACAGGTGACTAGGCCACGTGACTATTCCTGGGACAAGCGCGCAGAGACGTCTTGTCTCTGTGAATGCTCTCCGGGACTGGGGGAGAGGCCTCGTCGCGTTCTCTCAAGGCGTGAGCTTAGGCCTACGTGACTTATTTTCCGCCTAACTAATAACTCCTTGGGACACCCGTAACATTATTCAGACTGCTAAACGATCTATAATCATTTAAAATTCAATAATAGTCCCTTACTTCATGACTCGCATCATTATTCAATCGGTAAACTACATTTAATATCATATAGGCCTAATTCCACCATCTCCCGCTAGGAGGGGGAAGCACTCTCTCCCCTCCCATGACCTTGAACGCTCAGTGTTGCCAATGGCGGGGCATTCGAAATTACTCTGAAATTTCTGAATATTACAATCGACCCCCCTAAAAAAAGACAGCACTGTCCTCATGTGCTGAGAAAAACATACATACGACCCCCCTAAAATTTTGTTCTAAGAAACTGCATCTTGCCCCTTTTGCTAAACGCAGCATTCCCGTCTTCTCTTCTCTCCTTTTCTCTCCCGCTAACATATATATATATATATGCGCCACAGTTATGCGCCGCCTAACGTCCATCCGAACAACGTTCGATTGCATATACGTCCGTGGCCCATGAAAATAATATGGGGGAAAAAACATTCAGACAACGGGACGTAGCTGACGTAAGTGACCTTATGGCGGGCGCGGTCACGCATGCATCGCATGTTCTTATAGATTGTGCTGCCAGACGTATAATGATACAGTACACTAACTATATACTGTATCCATAATATGTTTTGATTGATATAAGAAATGCCTATGTTACTGGTTTATGTTTTTTGGCTATTGTAGTATGCAGTACAGTACTTTTAATTTGATTTCCTTACTTATGAAATAAAAAGTTTACAAACTGTATAACAGTTTATATTTTGTTTTGCCTTTCGGCAGCGCCGCAACTCCGAATATCGTGAGCGTTATTCCAGTGTCTTTTCATTTGATTTTATTAAAATCAGTCCACCCTAAAGTTAATCATGGGTCCCAAACGCAGCTCAACCAGCCCTAGTAGTAGCAGCAGCAAGAAACAACGCAAGAGCATTGATTTGGAGGAGAAGCAGAAAATAATAAGACAGCGTGATGGCGGCAAATCTGTGAATGCTATCGCACGTGATTTCGGCATGTCGCACTCTACGATCACGACGATAATGAAAAACAGAGAGAAGATTCTTGAAGCGGTAAAAGCATCGGCTTCAATGAAGGCAACAAGCTTGACAAAGTTTCGAGAGGGACCGATATCGAATATGGAAAAGATGCTGATGACCTGGATTGAAGACCAGACTCAAAAGCGAGTCCCACTCAGCACACTAACCATCACGGCCAAAGCAAAAAGTTTGTTCGAGATGTTGAAGCAACAAGCAGGAGCGGACTATGACAAAGAGTTTTCCGCAAGCTCTGGCTGGTTTAAGCACTTCAAACATCGCTATGGGCTTCATAACGTCAAAGTCAGCAGCGAGTCGGCGAGTGCAGATTCTACAGCAGCAGCGGAATTCATCAATACATTGGACAGGCTTATTGTCGACGGAGCATATTTGCCCCAGCAAATAATTAATATGGACGAGACCTTGTTTTGGAAGAGGATGCCAGAAAGGTTATTCATACACAAGGAGGCCAAGTCGATGCCAGGCTTTATGGCATTCATGGACCGAGTGACTGTGATGTTGGGGGGGGGGGGGGGGGAGTGTTACCGGATTCAAGTTGAAACCTTTTGTGGTGTAGCATAGCGAGAACCCCAGGGCTTTTAAAAAAATCAACAAACATGCGTTGCCAGTGTATTATAGAGCCAACCAAAAGTCATGGATGATGCAAGCATTGGTCCAGGATGCCCTTCTCAACTGCTATGCTGGTGACCTCGAAAGATACTACATAGAAGAAGGGATAGAGTTCAAAATTTTGTTGATTTTGGACAGTGCTCCAGGTCACCCCCCCCCCCCCCCCTTCATTGGTGACCTCCACCCCAACATCAAAGTTGTTTTCCTGCCACCGAATACCACCTCTTTGATTCAGCCTTTGGATCAAGGGGCTATTGCAGCTTTCAAGTCCTACTATCTCAGGAGGACCTTTGCAATGGCTATTTCTGCAACGGAGGATGACGAGAAGACACCGAAGGAGTTTTGGAGAGAATACAACATGTACCACTGCATCAAGAACATTGCTTGGGCCTGGAATGATGAACGGAGTGTGGAAAAACGTCTTGAAGAGATATGTGCACGATTTCAAGGGTTTTGAAACGGTCACAGAACTTGAGAAAATTGCAAACAATCTTGTGAACATGGCAAACGAGCTGAACCTCGGCGTGGACGACGACGATATAGAAGAACTGCTAGAGGTTTTTCCTGAAGAACTAACCAACGAAGAGTTGTTAGAGTTACAGGAACATCGAATAGCTGAAGAAGAGGCAAGGGAAAAGGAAAGTGAGGAGGTGGAGGAGATACCGAAGAAGTTCATTGTAAAAGGGTTATCTAAATTCTTCGCCGACCTTAACACTCTGCTGTAGAGATGGACCCCAACACTAAACGCTTCTCACTCATAGAGAGGAATGCACACGCAGTGTTTGCTGCATATCGTCAAATCTATGAGGAGAAGAAACAGCAGACAAAACAAAGAACACTTGACATTTTCATAAAAAAAACAAGTCATCCCCATGACGAACCTCAGCCAGGCCCCTCACACGCTACAGATGATAGCATCATTGAAGCTGCAACTGAGGAACCTTTGTATGAAATTGATAGCAGTGACAGTGATGTTGATGATCCCGGAATGGCTTAAAAATTGTATAATATATATGTATAAGTCTTGTAACTAGACTTAAACAACATAAATATAGTGTTAGGACAGGCCAGGAATCCAATGCTCTGTTTGTTCATTTGAGGGTTAACAAGCATTGCATTGACTGGGATAATGCCTCCTCGATATTACCTTGTAATTCAATTGATAGTAGGAACATCATAGAATCTAGTCTCATTAAACATACCGAAGCATTCAACATAAATTTGAGTAATGGCATGTACAAACTGGACAATTTTGTAATTAAGAAGATTTGTAACCAGGTGAGAAGGTTGGGTCACCTTACCCTCTGACCTGACTACTGACCGTTGCCGTGCTATTTAAAGATTAGTAGGGTCATTACCTAATACCTGACCATTGTGGACCTGGTCTCACCCTCCTCTGTATATATACACCTTGTTTTGTACTTCCCTTTAGTCTGTACTCACCCCTGAAGATGTGAATTACACAAAAGCGCTTGGGAACTTCGTGTTTTCTTCCTTCCTTGTGGTTATCAGCATATACCTGGATCACGTGCACCTACAGTGATTTACTTGCATATATATATATATATATATATATATATATATATATATATATATAATATATATATATATATATATATATATATATATATATTCTGCATTTACGCGGTCAATTGAACCCATGGAGGCCTGCGTAAAACGAGAAATGCGTAAATGAAATAACAGAACATATGGGATTAATTGAAATAAAGACGGGGCCTACCCCAAACTCCACTTTTTCTGACACAATATATACATTGTAGTAAAAATAACATTTTAATTTTATGATGGTATGCACACACAATTAATAATTAAGAGAAATATCAATAATATTAGGTTTTTTAACACTTATGTTAGTAGAAAAGATGGGTCGGCACACGTGGATGGCGGCTGGTTCCGAGGCAGAGGGCAGATTAGTTGCCCTCCGGTGAATCACTTTCACTTTCACTACTCACAGTGGTTTGCAGGGCCTCCCAGACAAACCTCTCAAAATCCATATCCTCACCGTCAATATCACTATCACTGACTTGGGCTGGCTGTGGTTGTGGTGGGTTGCGGGCGAAGAAGTCTTTAATACTACGTTGACAACTAGCATTGATGTTGTCGAGATAGATCTGGATATACGGCTCCATAACTTTCGTCAGATGGTTATTAGACACTTCATACCGATGCTTGTCTGGGTCGTTGTCAAGGATGAGCTTAAGTTTCCCCCCCAACTCGATGATTTCCTTCACATTATCATGGCTTGGTCCAGGTAATTCAATGATTTTCTCTGGTGGTGGGGGTCCCGCGGAAGCCATTGTGAGTTGTGAGGGGAATAGCGGGCACAAGAGACAATTGTATACTCAGACTGAGAACAATGAGACAGGCCCTGCTAGGTCAGTGACTTCTACCCTCTGGTGGCAGAGCATGTTATGTTACATTAGACCAATCACAGCTAGCGGCGGAGGGAATGCGTGGGTGGTAAGGATGCTTGGCCCAATCACAGTCCGATATGTCATATGACGTCAGCGATAACATAAGAGCGGCCTAATGCGCACCACTCACCACGCCGCTTCCCGCGTATGGTTAAGAATGGACCGCGTGGGTAAAAAATGGTGTGGCGGTCTGGACCTCTCCAGCTGCTCTCCGCTTAAATGACCAAATTTACCGCGTAATTAAAGCATTTACATTCTGACCAAACAACGCATAACAAAATCCGAGTAAATGCAGACTATACTGTATACAGTGGGGTATGCTATAACGAACGGATCCTACTACGAATATTCCTATAACGAACGGTTTTACCTATAAAATTGAGAATGCTATAACGAACGAAACTCCTACAACGAACATTATTTAATTTTTTTTTTTTTTTTTTTTTTTTTTTTTTTTTTTTTTTTTACTAATCTAGTGTTTTTTATTACAAGTATTAATGATATTGGTTATTTCAGGGGTTTAGATGCATATTTATGCACTTTTTTACAATTTTATATTATATTTTTCAGTGTTAAGTGGTTGTATTTGGGGGCCTGGAACAGATTAATCCTATAACGAACGAATGCTATAACGAACAAGGTTCTAGAACCAATTAGATTCGTTATAGCATACCCCACTGTATATATATATATATATATATATATATATATATATATATTATTATATATATATATATATATATATATACACTTCATTTTTAGTCCATATAACACGCGGACTTTGAACATATAATCAACGACCTCACCAGCAAGGAATCGAACCCTCGACCTACTGGGTGTGACTGGGGAACGCTTACCGGCTAGGCCACAAGGACACTAAAAGCAGTTCTAGACTCTGTTATATTTCACACAAAGCCTGTTCATCGAGCTGATGGCGCGGTGAACCTCAATGGGAAACTGCCCGTGCCTCTTATGTGGTGTCAGTAGCATTTTACCGAATCCAGCTGGTATGAAACGCAAGGTACATATATATACTTCATTTTTATTCCATATGACAC
>CAUDMG010000884.1:0-113885 GCA_958450375.1 Homarus gammarus | reverse complement strand
GTGATCAGATGCTCTCCTCTCTCTACCTTCCCGCATCCTTTTTCGCTCTCCCCTTCCTCTACTTCTACTCCTCCCTCTCTCCCTTTCCCTCCCTCTCCCCCCCTCTTCCCCTCTTCCACCTCCCATACCCCTTCTCTCCCCCTACCGTCCTCTACACCCCTTCCTTCCGCCTCACCCTCTTCCTATCTCCTGACTCCCTCGAGCAATATTCTCACTGCTTGCGGCCCCTCCCCCCCCCCCCCTCCCTCTCCTCCCCCTCCCCATCTTCTCTCTCTCCCGCTTCCTCCTTTTTTCCATCCAACAACTCCATTTTCGGTCCTTCCACCCCCCCGGGGTGTACCTGGGAGATCGGAGGCGTACCTGGGAGGGTCAGAGGTGTACCTGGGAGTGTCAGAGGTGTACCTGGGAGTGTCAGAGGTGTACCTGGGAGTGTCAGGGGTGTACCTGGGAGTGTCAGGGGTGTACCTGGGAGTATCTGAGGTGTACCTGGGAGTGTCGGAGGTGTACCTGGGAGTGTCGGAGGAGAACCAGGGAGTGTAAGAAGTGTACATGAGAGTGTCAGAGGTGTACCTGGGAGTGTCAGGGGAGAACCAGGGAGTGTAAGAGGTGAACCAGGGAGTGCAAGAGGTGTACCTGGGAGTGTCAGGGGAGAACCAGGGAGTGTAAGAGGTGTACATAGGAGTGTCGGAGGTGTACCTGAGAGTGTCGGAGGTGCACCTTGGAGTGTCAGAGGTGTACCTGGGAGTGTCAAAGGAGTACCTGGGAGTACCGTAGGTGTACCTGGGAGTGCCAAAGGTGTACCTAGGAGTGACGGAGGTGTACCTGGTAGTGTCACAGGTGTACATGGGAGTGTCAGAGGTGTACCTGGGAGTGACGAAAGTGTACCTGGGAGTGACGAAAGTGTACCTGGGAGTGACGAAAGTGTACCTGGGAGTGACGAAAGTGTACCTGGGAGTGACGAAAGTGTACCTGGGAGTGTCAGAGGTGTACCAGTGAATGTCAGTGGAGTACCTGGGAGTGTCGGAGGTGTACCTGGAAGTGTCGGAGGTGTACCAGGGAGTGTCGGAGGTGAACCAGGGAGTGTCGGAGGTGTACCAGGGAGTGTCGGAGGTGTACCAGGGAGTGTCGGAGGTGTACCAGGGAGTGTCGGAGGCGTACCAGGGAGTGTCGGAGGCGTACCAGGGAGTGTCGGAGGCGTACCTGGGAGTGTCAGAGGCGTACCTGGGAGTGTCAGAGGCGTACCTGGGAGTGTCAGAGGCGTACCTGGGAGTGTCTGAGGCGTACCTGGGAGTGTCTGAGGCGTACCTGGGAGTGTCTGAGGCGTACCTGGGAGTGTCGGAGGCGTACCTGGGAGTGTCGGAGGCGTACCTGGGAGTGTCGGAGGCGTACCTGGGAGTGTCGGAGGCGTACCTGGGAGTATCGGAGGCGTACCTGGGAGTATCGGAGGCGTACCTGGGAGTATCGGAGGCGTACCTGGGAGTATCGGAGGCGTACCTGGGAGTATCGGAGGTGTACCTGGGAGTATCGGAGGTGTACCTGGGAGTATCGGAGGTGTACCTGGGAGTGTCGGAGGTGTAAGTGGGAGTGTCGGAGGTGTAAGTGGGAGTGTCGGAGGAGTACCTGGGAGTGTCAGGGGTGTACCTGGGAGTGTCGGGTGTTCCTGGGAGTGTCAGCGGTGTACCTGGGAGTGTCGGGTGTTCCTGGGAGTGTCAGCGGTGTACCTGGGAGTGTCGGAGGTGTAAGTGGGAGTGTCGGAGGTGTAAGTGGGAATGTCGGAGGAGTACCTGGGAGTGTCAGGGGTGTACCTGGGAGTGTCGGGTGTTCCTGGGAGTGTCAGCGGTGTACCTGGGAGTGTCAGGGGTGTACCTGGGAGTGTCGGGTGTTCCTGGGAGTGTCAGCGGTGTACCTGGGAGTGTCAGGGGTGTACCTGGGAGTGTCAGGGTGTACCTGGGAGTGTCAGGGGTGTACCTGGGAGTGTCAGGGGTGTACCTGGGAGTGTCAGGGGTGTACCTGGGAGTGTCAGGGGTGTACCTGGGAGTGTCAGGGATGTACCTGGGAGTGTCAGGGATGTACCTGGGAGTGTCAGGGATGTACCAGGGAGTGTCATTGGAGTACCTGGGTGTGTCAGAGGTGTACCTGGGAGTGTCAGAGGTGTACCTGGGAGTGTCAGAGGTGTACCTGGGAGTGTCGGAGATGTACCTGGGAGTATCGGAGATGTACCTGGGAGTATCGGAGGTGTACCTGGGAGAATCGGAGGTGTACCTGGGAGAATCAGAGGTGTACCTGGGAGTGTCGGAGGTGTAACTAGGAGTGTCGGAGGTGTAAGTGGCAGTGTTAGAGGCGTACCTGGGAGTGTCAGAGGAGTACCTGGGAGTGTCGGAGGTGTACCACGGTGTGTCAGAGGAGTACCTGGGAGTGTCAGAGGTGTACCTGGGAGTGTCAGGGGTGTACCTGGGAGTGTCGGGTGTTCCTGGGAGTGTCAGCGGTGTACCTGGGAGTGTCAGGGGTGTACCTGGGAGTGTCAGGGGTGTACCTGGGAGTGTCAGGGATGTACCTGGGAGTGTCAGGGATGTACCTGGGAGTGTCAGGGATGTACCTGGGAGTGTCAGGGATGCACCAGGGAGTGTCTGAGGTGTACCTGGGAGTGTCAGGGGTGTACCAGGGAGTGTCAGGGGAGAACCAGGGAGTGCAAGAGGTGTACCTGGGAGTGTCAGAGGTGTACCTGGGAGTGTCAGAGGTGTACCAGGGAGTGTCAGGGGAGAACCAGGGAGTGTAAGAGGTGTACCTGGGAGTGTCAGAGGTGTACCAGGGAGTGTCAGAGGTGTACCTGGGAGTGTCATAGGTGTACCAGGGAGTGTCAGTGGAGTACCTGTGAGTGTCTGAGGTGTACCTGGGAGTGACGGAGGTGTACCTGGGAGTGTCAGAGGTGTACCAGGGAATGACAGTGGAGTACCTGGGAGTGTCAGAGGTGTACCTGGAAATGTCAGAGGTGTACCTGGAAATGTCAGAGGTGTACCTGGGAGTGTCAGAGGAGTACCTGGGAATGTGAGAGGTGTACCTGGGAGTGTCATAGGTGTACCTGGGAGACTCAGAGGAGTACCTGGGAGTGTCAGAGGTGTACATGGGAGTATCGGAGGTGTACATGGGAGTATCGGAGGTGTACCTGGGAGTATCGGAGGTGTACCTGGGAGTGTCAGAGACGTACCTGGGAGTGTCGGAGGGGTATCTGGAAGTGTCAGAGGTGTACCTGGGAGTGTCAGAGGTGAACCAGGGAGTATCGGAGGTGAACCTGGGAGTATCGGAGGTGAACCTGGGAGTATCGGAGGTGTATCTGGGATTGTCAGGGGTGTACCTCGTAGTTTTGGAGGAGTACCTGGGAGTGTCTGAGGTGTACCTGGGAGTGTCAGAGGAGTACCTGGGAGTGTCTGGGGTGTACCTCGGAGTGTCAGAGGTGTCCCTGGGAGTGTCAGAGGTGTACCTGGGAGTGTCAGAGGTGTACCTGGGAGTGTCAGAGGTGTACCTGGGAGTGTCAGTGGAGTACCTGGGAGTGTCAGTGGAGTACCTGGGAGTGTCAGGTGTACCTGGGAGTGTCAGGGGTGTACCTGGGATTGTCTGAGGTATACCTGGGAGTGTCAGAGGTGTACCTGGGAGTGTCAGAGGTGTACCTGGGAGTGTCAGGGTTGTACCAGGGAGTGTCAGTGGAGTACCTGGGAGTGTCAGAGGTGTACCTAGGAGTGTCAGAGGTGTACATGGAGTGTCAGAGGTGTACCTGGCAGTGTCAGCGGTGTACCTGGGAGTGTCAGGGGTGTACCTGGGAGTGTGAGGTGTGTACCTGTGAGTGTCAGACATGTACCTGGGAGTGTCGGATGTGTACCTGGGAGTATCAGAGTTGTAGCAGGGAGTGTTAGAGGTGTACCTGGGAGTGTCAGAGGTGTACATGGAGTGCCATAGGTGTACCTGGGAGTGTCAGGGGTGTACCTGGGAGTGTCAGGGGTGTACCTGGGAGTATCAGGGGTGTACCTGGGAGTGTCAAAGGAGTATCTGGGAGTGTCAGAGGTGTACCAGGGAGTGTCAGGTGTACCTGGGAGTGTCAGGTGTACCTGGGAGTGTCAGAGGTGTACTTGGGAGTGTCAGGTGTGTACCTGGGAATGTCAGGTGTGTACCTGGGAGTGTCAGGTGTGTACCAGGGAGTGTCAGGGGAGAACCAGGGAGTGCAAGAGGTGTACCTGGGAGTGTCAGAGGTGTACCTGGGAGTGTCAGGGGAGAACCAGGGAGTGTAAGAGGTGTACCTGGGAGTGTCAGAGGTGTACCAGGGAGTGTCAGAGGTGTACCTGGGAGTGTCAGAGGTGTACCAGGGAGTGTCAGGTGTACCTGGGAGTGTCAGAGGTGTACCAGGAAGTGTCAGTTGAGTACCTGGGAGTGTCAAAGGAGTACCTGGGAGTACCGGAGGTGTACCTGGGAGTGTCACAGGTGTACCTGTGAGTGTCAGAGGTGTACCTGGGAGTGTCTGAGGTGTACCTGGGAGTGACGGAGGTGTACCTGGGAGTGACGGAGGTGTACCAGGGAATGACAGTGGAGTACCTGGGATTGTCAGAGGTGTACCTGGGAGTGTCAGAGGTGTACCTGGGAGTGTCAGAGGTGTACCTGGGAGTGTCAGAGGAGTACCTGGGAATGTGAGAGGTGTACCTGGGAGTGTCAGAGGTGTACCTGGGAGTGTCAGAGGTGTACCTGGGAGTGTCATAGGTGTAGCAGGGAGTGTTACAGGTGTACCTGGAAGTGTCAGAGGTCAACCAGGGAGTGTCAGAGGAGTACCTGGGAGTGTCAGGGGTGTACCTGGGAGAGTCGGAGGCGTACCTGGGAGTGTCAGGGGTGTACCTGGGAGTGTCATTGGAGTACCTGGGAGTGTCAGAGGTGTACCTGGGAGTGTCGGAGGTGTACATGGAGTGTCAGAGGTGTTCCTGGCAGTGTCAACAGTGTACCTGGGAGTTTCAGAGTAGCCTGGGAGTGTCTGAGGTGTACCTTGGAGTGTCTCAGGTGTACCTGGGAGTGTCTCAGAAATACCTGGGAGTGTCACAGGAGTGCCTGGGAGTGTCAGAGGTGTACCTGGGAATGTGAGAGGTGTACCTGGGAGTGTCACAGGAGTACCTGGGAGTGTCAGAGGTGTACCAGGGAGTGTCATAGGTGTAACTGGGAGTATGAGAGGTGTACCTGGGAGTGTCAGAGGTGTACCTGGGGGTGTCAGAGGTGAACCTGGGAGTGACGGAGGTGTACCAAGGAATGTCAGTGGAGTACCTGGGAGTGTCAGGGGTGTACCTAGAAGTGTCAGAGGTGTACCTGGGAGTGTCAGACGAGTACCTGGGAGTGTCAGATGAGTAACTGGGAGTGTCAGAGGTGTACCAGGGAGAGTCAGCGGTGTACCAGGGAGTGTCAGAGGTGTACCTGGAAGTGTCGGAAGTGTACATGGGAGTATCGGAGGTGAACATGGGAGTATCGGAGGTGCACCTGGGAGTGTCAGAGATGTACCTGGGAGTGTCGGAGGGGTATCTGGTAGTGTCAGGGGTGTACCTGGGATTGTTTGAGGTATACCTGGGAGTGTCAGAGGTGTACCTGGGAGTGTCAGGGTTGTACCAAGGAGTTTCTAGTGGAGTACCTGGGAGTGTCAGAGGTGTACCTAGGAGTGTCGGAGGTGTACATGGAAGTGTCAGAGGTGTACCTGGCAGTGTCAGCGGTGTACCTGGGAGTGTCAGGGGTGTACCTGGGAGTGTCGGACATGTACCTGGGAGTGTCGCATGTGTACCTGGGAGTGTCAGGGGTGTACCAGGGAGTGTCAGAGGTGTACCAGGGAGTGTCAGAGGTGTACCTGGGAGTGTGAGAGGTGTACATGGAGTGCCAGAGGTGTACCTGGGAGTGTGAGAGGTGTACCAAGGAGTTTCTATTGGAGTACCTGGGAGTGCCTGAGGCGTACCTAGGGGTGTCTGAGGTGTACCTGGGGGTGTCAGAGAAATACCCAGGAGTGTGAGAGGTGTACCTGGGAGTGTCAGAGAAGTACCAGGGAGTGTCACAGGAGTACCTGGGAGTGTGAGAGGTGTACCTGGGAGTGTGAGAGGTGTACCTGGGAGTGTGAGAGGTGTACCTGGGAGTGTCAGGGGTGTACCTGGGAGTGTCAGAGGTGTACCAGGGAGTGTCAGGGGTGTACCAGGGAGTGTCGGAGGTGTACATGGAGTGTCAGAGGTGCACCTGGCAGTGTCAGAGGTGTACCTGGGAGTGTCAGAGGTGTACCTGGGAGTGTCAGAGGTGTACCAAGGAGTTTCTAGTGGAGTTCCTGGGAGTGTCGGAGGTGTACCTGGGAGTGTCGGATGTGTACCTGGGAGTGTCAGACGTGTACCTGGGACTATCGGAGGTGTACCTGGGAGTGTCGGACGTGTACCTGGGAGTGTCGGATGTGTACCTGGGAGTATCAGAGGTGTAGCAGGGAGTGTTAGAGGTGTACCTGGGAGTGTCAGAGGTGAACCAGGGAGTGTCAGAGGTGTACCTGGGAGTATCGGAGGTGTACCTGGGAGTGTCGGAGGTGTACCTGGGAGTGTCGGAGGTGTACCTGGGAGTGTCAGAGGTGTACCTGGGAGTGTCAGAGGTGTACCTGGGAGTGTCAGAGGTGTACCTGGGAGTGTCAGAGTTAACATAAGAACATAAGAATGGAGGAAACTGCAGCGGGCCTATTGGCCCATACTGGGCAGTCCCGTTTACACCCAACCCCTATTGATCATATGAGCATCCAACCTATGTTTGAAGCAATTCAGCGTATTCGAGTTAATGATGATATTTGGTAACTTGTTCCATTCATCCACTACTCTGTTTCCAAACCAGTGTTTACCTATTTCACGCCTAAATCTAAATTTGTCCAATTTAAAACCATTGTTACGAGTTCGCTCCTGGTTGGATAATTTGAGTACCTTTGTAATGTCCCCTTTGTTTAGCCCTGCCTTCCATTTATACACCTCTATCAGGTCGCCCCTCGCTCTACGTCTCTCAAGGGAGTGCAAATTAAGATGCTTTAACCTGTCTCTATACTCAAGGTTCCTGATACCCGGGATTAGTCTTGTCATTCTCCTCTGAATTCTTTCCAAGGATTCTATATCCATTCTGTAATACGGTGACCAGACAGTTCTGGTCTCACAAGAGCAAGATACAGTTTTAGGATGACCTCGCTAGTCTTGTAACTAACACTCCTTTGTATGAACCCAAGTACTTTATTAGCCTTGTTACGAGCAAAAACACATTGTTTACTTGGCTTAAGGTTCCTACTTATCATTACTCCTAAATCTCTCTCGCAGTCGGATTTCTCTATGGCATCGTTGTTCATCTGGTATCTGGTTTCCCTGTTTACATTTCCTATACTGAGTACTTTACATTTGTCAATGTTGAATTTCATCTGCCATTTTTCAGACCATTCGAAAAATTTGTTTAGATCCTCCTGTAGTTTTGCCGAGTCCTCGTCAGATTTGATAACACGTCCTATTTTAGTATCATCAGCAAATTTACTTATGTTGCTGTCTATGCCGATATCTATGTCGTTTATGTATATAATAAACAATAGTGGTCCAAGTACTGAGCCTTGGGGAACTCCACTTGTGACGTTGTTCCAATGGGACTTAGTGCCGTTAATGCTCACTCGCTGTTTCCTGTCCTGTAACCACGCCCTAATCCATTTAAGGATGTCACCTTTGATGCCATGAGCTTCTACCTTTCTAATTAGTCTTTCGTGGGGTACTCTGTCGAAGGCTTTGCTAAAGTCGAGATATACCACATCATAATTGTGCCCCTCGTCCACTGATTCGAAAACTGATGAAAAGAATGTTAATAGATTAGTTAGGCAAGAACGTCCGCTTGTGAAGCCATGCTGGGAATCATTGATCAATCTGTGCTTCTCCAGGTGATTTCGAATAGAGTTTGAAATGATTGCTTCCAGTAATTTGCCTACTATTGATGTTAGACTGATTGGGCGGTAGTTAGAGGATAGTGATCTATCCCCCTTCTTCAAGATCGGTATTACATTCGCTATCCTCCAGGACTCTGGTACTACACCTGTTTTTAAGGACATGTTAAACAACTTTGCTAAGGGCATACTAAGCTCTTCCTTACATTCCTTTAATACTCTGGCAAATATCTCATCGGGACCAGGTGACTTATTAGGCTTTAGTTTGTCTATTTGCTTACTAACATCGTTACTAGTCACTACTATCTCACTTAATTTGTTTTCTTCACTATCTCTGAATAGAGTCGGTGCCTCGGGTATCATGTTTAAATTTTCGCTGGTGAAAACTGTTGAAAAATATTTATTCAAATTATTGCTCATTTCTCCGTCGTTATCAGTGAGATCGCCGGAGTCTGACCGTATTGGTCCAATCTTTTCTCGTGTTTTAGTTTGGTACATTTGGTAGAATCCTTTGGGGTTTGTCTTTGCCTCCCTTGCTATCCTTACCTCATTATTCCTCTTTGCTTTCCTTATCTCGGTTTTAACCCTACTCGCCAATACCCAATAATAGTCCCGGAGGTGAATTTCGCCACGATTTATCCTTCTACCTATAGCCTTCCTTTGGCCAATGATGTTCTTTAAATAATTATTTATCCATTTAGGGTCATTGTTGTTTGATCTGAGTTTTTTGTATGGTATGTTCTGCCTTTGTGCGTTAAGTAACTCACTATTTAAATTGTCGTGGAACTCGGCAATCTCAGATCTCGTTATCAGGTCGGTGTCATCTGTCAGGTTCACGGCCAAGCGCGACACCCCCTCTCTCAGCTGCCTCTTTAAACTGTCAAAGTTTGCCCTTCTGAAATCTGGTACTTTAGTGGAATTTTCCTTACGTCTGCCCTGAAAATCTAACTGGAATCGAATTTCTTTGTGATCGTTGTTTGCAAGTTCGTTCCCTACCTCGACATTGCTAATGAGGTTTACTCTGTTTGACAAAACTAAATACAATATATTATTACCCCGTGTGGGTTCGGTTATATGCTGACTTAGGAAACAGTCCTGGATCGTCTCGAGAAAATCCTCTGATTCTGAGTTTCCCGTAAGGTCGGTCCAATCTATTTGGCCAAGGTTAAAGTCGCCTACTATACAGACTTTGTTGTGTATGGAAGCCCTGCGCATTTCATCCCAGATAAGTCGCTCATTGACTCTGTCAAGATTGGGGGGTCTATATATTACTCCTGTGATTAATTTTTCCCGACCGTCGCTTAATTCTATCCAAATTGTTTCTGTATTCCTCTCAGTTTTTATTTCCTTATTTATTTCACACTTCAGATTATCCCTAACATAGATTGCTACTCCGCCTCCTTTCCTGGTCTGCCTATCGGTATGGAACAGTTTGTAACCCGCAATTTGGTATTCGACTGGTAATTCACGTGTGTCTAGGTTGATCCATGTTTCAGTGAATGCAATTATATCGATTTCTTCGGTACATACCAAGGCCCTAATATCATCCATTTTGTTTCTCATACTTCTACTGTTCGCGTAATATACATTTAAGTTAGTCGTGTTCTGAGTCCTTCCCTTACCGCGTTTAGTTTTAAACTCCCTGTCTAATTTAGTTATGTCATCATTCCTAACACTATTTCCCTGTAATCTTTCGCCTTGTTTACCCGCTCCCACTGCAGTCTCCTCCACCCCCGTGCCCCTATGTCCTCTTAGCAGTTTAAAGACTTCGATGTCTTTTGAACTGCCCCCTCTAGAGCCCCAGCCAGGGTTGCTACTCCATCCCTAGACAGGTGCACCCCATCCCTAGCATAAAGGTCCCTTCTGCCATAGAAGTTGTCCCAGTTGTCAATGAATGGGACTGATATTGACTTGCAATATCTGTCAAGACGGTCGTTAACACCAACTGCCCTTGACAACCATTCACTGCCAACTCTCCTTCTAGGCAGGACACCGCATATGATAGGGATCCCTCTCTTAGTCCTAATACGATCTATGGCTGCCTTGAACTTATCAAGAAGCTCCTCGCTCCTACACCGGCCAATATCATTGCCTCCTGCACTGAGGCAGATAATGGGTTTGTTCCCATTACCAGACAAGATATTGTCCATCCTGTCAATTATATCCCCCACCCCAGCTCCTGGCAAACACACCCTCATCCTATTTTTGTTTTTACCACAAAAGGCCCTGTCCATGTACCTTACCTGTGAGTCACCAACAATTAAAGTTTTTATACCTTCCTTGTCATCCCTGTCCCTGACTGTACTAACGTCCAATTCGTCTATCAAGGGACTGAACGGGTTGGTACACTTAGCTGTTGTTGTCGTTGTTGTCGTATCCTTGGTGTGCTTCTTCACCAAAAGCTTTGTCTTCCCACTACTCACAATTTTCCACTCGCTTGATTTTTCGTCAGCCACTGGCTTTACTCGTCCAGCCTCTCCTTTTAACATCGCCAGCTCTTCCCTTAATTTCAAGTTCTCCAACGTGGCCCTCTCAATTTCTAACTTGGCCTTCGCCAATTCTTCAGTGGACCACTCCAGTTTGGTCAACAAACTCTCATACCCAAGACCGCACCTTGCTCTGGCCATATCTGATAATTATCCCTCCAGAGCTAACCCTGCCGTGACCTTTCCCCTAGTGAGGTCGGAACACAACTGGGAGCGTCAGAGGTGTACCTGGGAATGTCAGAGGTGTACCTGGGAATGTCAGACGAGTACCTGGGAGTGTCAGATGAGTAACTGGGAGTGTCAGAGGTGTACCAGGGAGTGTCAGAGGTGTACCTGGGAGTGTCGGAGGTGTACATGGGAGTATCGGAGGTGTACCTGGGAGTGTCGGAGGTGTACCTGGGAGTGTCGGAGGTGTACCTGGGAGTGTCGGAGGTGTACCTGGGAGTGTCGGAGGTGTACCTGGGAGTGTCAGAGGTGAACCAGGGAGTGTCAGAGGTGTACCTGGGAGTATCGGAGGTGTACCTGGGAGTATCGGAGGTGTACCTGGGATTGTCAGGGGTGTACCTCGGAGTTTTGGAGGAGTACCTAGGAGTGTCTGAGGTGTACCTGGGAGTGTCAGAGGAGTACCTGGGAGTGTCAGAGATGTACCTGCGAGTGTCTGGGGTGTACCTCGGAGTGTCAGAGGTATCCCTGGGAGTGTCAGAGGTATCCCTGGGAGTGTCAGAGGTGTACTTGGGAGTGTCAGAGGTGTACCTGGGAGTGTGAGAGGTGTACCTGGGAGTGTCAGGGGTGTACCTGGGAGTGTCAGGGGTGTACCTGGGAGTGTCAGAGGTGTACCTGGGAGTGTCAGAGGTGTACCTGGGAGTGTCAAAGGAGTACCTGGGAGTGTCAGAGGTGTACCTGGGAGTGTCAAAGGTGTACCTGGGAGTGTCAGAGGTGTACCTGGGAGTGTCTGAGGTGTACCTGGGAGTGTCTGAGGTGTACCTGGGAGTGTCTGAGGTGTACCTGGGAGTGTAAGAGGTGTACCAGGGAGTGTCTGGGGTGTACCTGGGAGTGTCTGGGGTGTACCTGGGAGTGTCTGAGGTGTACCTGGGAGTGTCAAGGGTGTACCTGGGAATGTCAAGGGTGTACCTGGGAGTGTCAGGGGTGTACCAGGGAGTGTCAGGGGAGAACCAGGGAGTGCAAGAGGTGTACCTGGGAGTGTCAGAGGTGTACCTGGGAGTGTCAGGGGAGAACCAGGGAGTGTAAGAGGTGTACCTGGGAGTGTCAGAGGTGTACCAGGGAGTGTCAGAGGTGTACCAGGGAGTGTCAGAGGTGTACCAGGGAGTGTCAGAGGTGACCTGGGAGTGTCAGAGGTGTACCAGGGAGTGTCAGAGGTGTACCAGGGAGTGTCAGTGAGTACCTGGGAGTGTCAAAGGAGTACCTGGGAGTACCGGAGGTGTACCTGGGAGTGTCACAGGTGTACCTGTGAGTGTCAGAGGTGTACCTGGGAGTGTCTGAGGTGTACCTGGGAGTGACGGAGGTGTACATGGGAGTGTCAGAGGTGTACCAGGGAATGACAGTGGAGTACCTGGGAGTGTCAGAGGTGTACCTGGAAATGTCATAGGTGTACCTGGGAGTGTCAGAGGTGTACCTGGAAATGTCAGAGGTGTACCTGGGAGTGTCAGAGGAGTACCTGGGAATGTGAGAGGTGTACCTGGGAGTGTCAGAGGTGTACCTGGAAATGTCATAGGTGTACCTGGGAGTGTCAGAGGTGTACCTGGAAATGTCAGTTGAGTACCTGGGAGTGTCAAAGGAGTACCTGGGAGTACCGGAGGTGTACCTGGGAGTGTCACAGGTGTACCTGTGAGTGTCAGAGGTGTACCTGGGAGTGTCTGAGGTGTACCTGGGAGTGACGGAGATGTACCTGGGAGTGACGGAGATGTACCAGGAAGTGTCAGTTGAGTACCTGGGAGTGTCAAAGGAGTACCTGGGAGTACCGGAGGTGTACCTGGGAGTGTCACAGGTGTACCTGTGAGTGTCAGAGGTGTACCTGGGAGTGTCTGAGGTGTACCTGGGAGTGACGGAGGTGTACCTGGGAGTGTCATAGGTGTACGTGGGAGTCTCAGAGGAGTACCTGGGAGTGTCAGGGGTGTACCTGGGAGTGTCAGGGGTGTACCTGGGAGTGTCGGGGGTGTACCTGGGAGTGTCGGGGGTGTACCTGGGAGTGTCGGGGGTGTACCTGGGAGTGTAAGAGGTGTACATGGGAGTGTCAGAGGTGTACCAGGGAGTGTCAGGGATTGTCAGTGGAGTACCTGGGAGTGTCAGAGGTGTACCTGGGAGTGTCATAGGTGTAGCAGGGAGTGTTACAGGTGTACCTGGAAGTGTCAGAGGTCAACCAGGGAGTGTCAGAGGAGTACCTGGGAGTGTCAGAGGTGTACCTGGGAGTGTCATAGGAGTACCTGGGAGTGTCAGGGGTGTACCTGGGAGAGTCGGAGGCGTACCTGGGAGTGTCATTGGAGTACCTGGGAGTGTCAGAGGTGTACCTGGGAGTGTCGGAGGCGTACATGGAGTGTCAGAGGTGTTCGTGGCAGTGTCAACAGTGTACCTGGGAATATCAGAGTAGCCTGGGAGTGTCTGAGGTGTACCTGGGAGTGTCTGAGGTGTACCTGGGAGTGTCACAGAAATACCTGGGAGTGTCACAGGAGTACCTGGGAGTGTCAGAGGTGTACCTGGGAATGTGAGAGGTGTACCTGGGAGTGTCTGAGGTGTACCTGGGAGTGTCATAGGTGTAACTGGGAGCATGAGAGGTGTACCTGGGAGTGTGAGAGGTGTACCTGGGAGTGAGAGGTGTAACTGGGAGTATGAGAGGTGTACCTGGGAGTGTCAGAGGTGTACCTGGGGGTGTCAGAGGTGTACCTGGGAGTGACGGAGGTGTACCAAGGAATGTCAGTGGAGTACCTGGGAGTGTCAGATGAGTAACTGGGAGTGTCAGAGGTGTACCAGGGAGTGTCAGCAGTGTACCAGGGAGTGTCAGAGGTGTACCTGGGAGTGTCAGAGGTGTACCTGGGAGTATCGGAGGTGTACATGGGAGTATCGGAGGTGTACCTGGGAGTGTCGGAGGTGTATCTGGAAGTGTCAGAGGTGTACCTGGGAGTGTCAGAGGTGAACCAGGGAGTGTCAGGGGTGTACCTGGGTGTATCGGAGGTGAACCTGGGAGTATCGGAGGTGTATCTGAGATTGTCAGGGGTGTACCTCGGAGTTTTGGAGGAGTACCTAGGAGTGTCTGAGGTGTACCTGGGAGTGTCAGAGGAGTACCTGGGAGTGTCAGAGGTGTACCTGCGAGTGTCTGGGGTGTACCTCGGAGTGTCAGAGGTGTCCCTGGGAGTGTCAGAGGTGTACTTGGGAGTGTCAGAGGTGTACCTGGGAGTGTCAGGGGTGTTCCTAGGAGTATCAGAGGTGTATCTGGGAGTGTCAGAAGTGTACCATGGAGTACCTGGGAGTGTCAGGTGTACCTGGGAATGTCAGGGGTGTACCTGGGATTGTCTGAGGTATACCTGGGAGTGTCAGAGGTGTACCTGGGAGTGTCAGGGTTGTACCAGGGAGTGTCAGTGGAGTACCTGGGAGTGTCAGAGGTGTACCTAGGAGTGTCGGAGGTGTACATGGAGTGTCAGAGGTGTACCTGGCAGTGTCAGCGGTGTACCTGGGAGTGTCAGGGTTGTACCTGGGAGTGTCAGGTGTGTACCTGGGAGTGTCAGACATGTACCTGGGAGTGTCGGACATGTACCTGGGAGTGTCTCATGTGTACCTAGGAGTATCAGAGTTGAAGCAGGGAGTGTTAGGTGTACCTGGGAGTGTCAGAGGTGTACATGGAGTGCCAGAGGTGTACCTGGGAGTGTGAGGGGTGTACCTGGGAGTGTCAGAGGTGTACCTGGGAGTGTCAGCGGTGTACCTGGGAGTGTCAGTGGTGTACCTGGGAGTGTCAGCGGTGTACCTGGGAGTGTCAGAGGTTTACGTGGGAGTGTCAGGGGTGTACCAAGGAGTTTCTATTGGAGTACCTAGGGGTGTCTGAGGTGTACCTGGGGGTGTCAGGGGTGTACCTGGGAGTGTCATTGGAGTACCTGGGAGTGTCAGAGGTCCACCTGGGAGTGTCAGAGGTGTACCTGGGAGTGTCAGGGGTGTACCAAGGAGTTTCTAGTGGAGTTCCTGGGAGTGTCGGAGGTGTACCTGGGAGTGTCGGATGTGTACCTGGGAGTGTCAGACGTGTACCTGGGACTATCGGACGTGTACCTGGGAGTGTCGGACGTGTACCTGGGAGTGTCGGATGTGTACCTGGGAGTATCAGAGGTGTAGCAGGGAGTGTCGGAGGCGAACCTGGGAGTGTCGGAGGTGTACCTGGGAGTGTCGGAGGTGTTCCTGGGAGTGAGAGGTGTCCCTGGGAGTTTCGCAGGGTGTATCTGGGTGTCGGTGGTGTACCTGGGAGTGTGAGAGGTGTACCTGGGAGTGTCGCAGGGAGTATCTGGGTGTCGGTGGTGTACCTGGCAGTGTCAGTGGAGTACCTGGGAGTGTGAGAGGTGTACCAGGGAGTGTCAGTGGAGTAACTGGGAGTGTCGGAGGTGTACCTGGGAGTGTCGGAGGTGCACCTGGGAGTGTGAGAGTTGTACCTGGGAGTGGCGCAGGTTGTATCCGGGAGCGTCGGGGGGGCGCGCCCGGGAGCGTCGGGGGGGGCGCGCCCGGGAGCGTCGGGGGGGGCGCGCGCCCGGGAGCGTCGGGGGGGGGCGCGCGCCCGGGAGCGTCGGGGGGGGGGGGGGGGCGCGCCCGGGAGCGTCGGGGGGGGGGGGGGGCGCGCCGGGAGCGTCGGGGGGGGGGCGCGCGCCCGGGAGCGTCGGGGGGGGGGGGCGCGCCGGGAGCGTCGGGGGGGGGCGCGCCGGGGAGCGGGGGGGGGGGCGCGCCCGGGAGCGTCGGGGGGGGGGGGGCGCGCCCGGGAGCGTCGGGGGGGGGGGGGGGGCGCGCCCGGGAGCGTCGGGGGGGGGGGGGCGCGCCCGGGGAGCGTCGGGGGGGGGGGCGCGCGCCGGGAGCGTCGGGGGGGGGGGGGGGGGCGCGCCCGGGAGCGTCGGGGGGGGGGGGGCGCGCCCGGGAGCGTCGGGGGGGGGGGGGGGGGCGCGCGCCGGGAGCGTCGGGGGGGGGGGGGCGCGCCGGGAGCGTCGGGGGGGGGGGCGCGCCGGGAGCGTCGGGGGGGGGGGGCGCGCCCGGGAGCGTCGGGGGGGGGGGGGGGCGCGCCCGGGAGCGTCGGGGGGGGGGGGGGCGCGCCCGGGAGCGTCGGGGGGGGGGGGGGGCGCGCCCGGGAGCGTCGGGGGGGGGGGGCGCGCCCGGGAGCGTCGGGGGGGGGGGGGGGGCGCGCCCGGGAGCGTCGGGGGGGGGGGGGGCGCGCCCGGGAGCGTCGGGGGGGGGGGGGGCGCGCCCGGGAGCGTCGGGGGGGGGGGGGGCGGCCGGGGGCGTCGGGGGGGGGGGGCGCGCCCGGGAGCGTCGGGGGGGGGGGGGCGCGCCCGGGAGCGTCGGGGGGGGGGGGCGCGCCCGGGAGCGTCGGGGGGGGGGGGGGGGCGCGCCCGGGAGCGTCGGGGGGGGGGGGCGCGCCCGGGAGCGTCGGGGGGGGGGGGGGCGCGCCCGGGAGCGTCGGGGGGGGGGGGGGGCGCGCCCGGGAGCGTCGGGGGGGGGGGGGCGCGCCCGGGAGCGCGGGGGGGGGGGGGCGCGCCGGGAGCGTCGGGGGGGGGGGGCGCGCCCGGGAGCGTCGGGGGGGGGGGGCGCGCCGGGAGGTGGGGGGGGGGGCGCGCCCGGGAGCGTCGGGGGGGGGGGGGGCGCGCCCGGGAGCGTCGGGGGGGGGGGGGCGCGCCCGGGAGCGTCGGGGGGGGGGGGGCGCGCCCGGGAGCGTCGGGGGGGGGGGGGGCGCGGCCGGGGGGGGGGGGGGGGGGGGGCGCGCCGGGAGCGGCGGGGGGGGGGGGCGCGCCCGGGAGCGTCGGGGGGGGGGGGGCGCGCCCGGGAGCGTCGGGGGGGGGGGGGCGCGCCGGGAGCGTCGGGGGGGGGGGGGCGCGCCCGGGAGCGTCGGGGGGGGGGGGGGCGCGCCGGGAGCGTCGGGGGGGGGGGGGGGCGCGCCCGGGAGCGTCGGGGGGGGGGGGGCGCGCCCGGGAGCGTCGGGGGGGGGGGGGGGGGGGGCGCGCCCGGGAGCGTCGGGGGGGGGGGGGGGCGCGCCCGGGAGCGTCGGGGGGGGGGGCGCGCCCGGGAGCGTCGGGGGGGGGGGGGCGCGCCCGGGAGCGTCGGGGGGGGGGGGGGGGGCGCGCCCGGGAGCGTCGGGGGGGGGGGGCGCGCCCGGGAGCGTCGGGGGGGGGGGCGCGCCGGGAGCGTCGGGGGGGGGCGCGCCCGGGAGCGTCGGGGGGGGGGCGGCGGGAGCGTCGGGGGGGGGCGCGGTCGGGGGGGGGGCGCGCCCGGGAGCGTCGGGGGGGGGGGGGGGCGCGCCCGGGAGCGTCGGGGGGGGGCGCGCCCGGGAGCGTCGGGGGGGGGGCGCGCCCGGGAGCGTCGGGGGGGTCGGGGGGGGGCGCGGGGGGGGGGCCCGCCCGGGAGCGTCGGGGGGGGGGGGGGGCGCGCCCGGGAGCGTCGGGGGGGGGCGCGCCGGGAGCGTCGGGGGGGGGCGCGCCCGGGAGCGTCGGGGGGGGGCGCGCCCGGGAGCGTCGGGGGGGGGGCGCGCCCGGGAGCGTCGGGGGGGGGGCGCGCCCGGGAGCGTCGGGGGGGGGCGCGCCCGGGAGCGTCGGGGGGGGGGCGCGCCCGGGAGCGTCGGGGGGGGGCGCGCCCGGGAGCGTCGGGGGGGGGGGGCGCGCCCGGGAGCGTCGGGGGGGGGGGGCGCGCCCGGGAGCGTCGGGGGGGGGGGCGCGCCCGGGAGCGTCGGGGGGGGGGGCGCGCCGGGAGCGTCGGGGGGGGGGCGCGCCGGGAGCGTCGGGGGGGGGGGGGCGCGCCCGGGAGCGTCGGGGGAGGGGGGGCGCGCCCGGGAGCGTCGGGGGGGGGGGGGCGCGCCCGGGAGCGTCGGGGGGGGGGGGGCGCGCCCGGGAGCGTCGGGGGGGGGGGGGCGCGCCCGGGAGCGTCGGGGGGGGGGGGCGCGCCCGGGAGCGTCGGGGGGGGGGGGCGCGCCCGGGAGCGTCGGGGGGGGGGGGGCGCGCCGGGAGCGTCGGGGGGGGGGGGGGCGCGCCCGGGAGCGTCGGGGGGGGGGGGGCGCGCCCGGGAGCGTCGGGGGGGGGGGGCGCGCCCGGGAGCGTCGGGGGGGGGGGCGCGCCCGGGAGCGTCGGGGGGGGGCGCGCCCGGGAGCGTCGGGGGGGGGGGGCGCGCCCGGGAGCGTCGGGGGGGGGGGCGCGCCCGGGAGCGTCGGGGGGGGGGGGGGGCGCGCCCGGGAGCGTCGGGGGGGGGGCGCGCCCGGGAGCGTCGGGGGGGGGGCGCGCCCGGGAGCGTCGGGGGGGGCGCGCCGGGAGCGTCGGGGGGGGGCGCGCCCGGGAGCGTCGGGGGGGCGCGCCCGGGAGCGTCGGGGGGGTGCGCCCGGGAGCGTCGGGGGGTGCGCCCGGGAGCGTCGGGGGTGTACATGCAGTTTCAGAGGTGTACCCGGGAGTGTCAGCGGTGTACCCGGGAGTGTCAGCGGTGCACCCGGGAGTGTCAGCGGTGCACCCGGGAGTGTCAGCGGTGCACCCGGGAGTGTCAGCGGTGTACCCGGGAGTGTCAGAGGTGTACCTGGGAGTGTCAGGGGTGTTCCAAGGAGTTTCTATTGGAGTACCTGGGAGTGTCTGAGGTGTACCTGGGAGTGTCAGAAATACCCGGGAGTGTCACAGGAGTACCTGTGAGTGTGAGAGGTGTACCTGGGAGTGTCAGGGGTGTACCTGGGAGTGTCAGGGGTGTACCTGGGAGTGTCAGGGGTGTACCAGGGAGTGTCATTGGAGTACCTGGTAGTGTCAGAGGTGCACCTGGCAGTGTCAGCGGTGCACCTGGGAGTGTCAGAGGTGTACCAAGGAGTTTCTAGTGGAGTTCCTGGGAGTGTGGGATGTGTACCTGGGAGTGTCGGAGGTGTACCTGGGACTGTCGGAGGTGTACCTGGGAGTGTCGGACGTGTACCTGGGAGTGTCAGAGTTGAACCACGGAGTGTCGGAGGTGCACCTGGGAGTGTGAGAGTTGTATCTGGGAGTGTCGGTGGTGCACCTGGGAGTGTCGGGGGAGTACCTGGGAGTGTCGGAGGTGCACCCGCGAGTGTCGGGGGTGCACCCGGGAGTGTCTGAGGTGCACCCGGGAGTGTCTGAGGTGCACCCGGGAGTGTCTGAGGTGCACCCGGGAGTGTCTGAGGTGCACCCGGGAGTGTCTGAGGTGCACCCGGGAGTGTCTGAGGTGCACCCGGGAGTGTCTGGGAGTGTCAGAGGTGTACCTGGGAGTGTCAGAGGTGTACCTGGAGTGTCAGAGGTATTCCAGTTAGTTTAACGCCATTTAAAGTGGGTAACTCCATTTAAAATAGATTAACGCCATTTATAGTTCGTTTAACGCCATTTTAAGCACGTTATTTAACATCATTTAGAGATAGTTTAACGCTATTTGAAGTTAGTTTATGGCCATTTAAAGATAGTTTAACACCGTTTATATTTAGTTTAACGACATTTAAATTTTGATTAACGGCATTTGAAGTTGGTTTAATGCCATTTAGCGTTTGTTTAACTCCATTTGAAGTTAGTTTAGCGTCATTTAAAATATGTTTCACGCCATTTAAAGTTATTTTAACGCTTTTTGAAGTTAGTTTACGCCATTTGAAGTTAGTTTAACGACATTTAAAGTTAGTTAAACTCCATTTGAAGTTAGTTTAATGCCATTTAGCGTTTAACGCCATTTAAAGTTAGTTTAGGGACATTTAAAGTTTGTTTAATGCATTTTAAGTAAGTTTAACTCCCTTTAAAGTTAGTTAAACGCCATTTGAAACACGTTTAACGCCATTTGCAGTTAGTTTAACGAAATTTGATGTTAGTTTTAAGCTATTTAAAGATAGTATAACGCCATTTAAAATTAGTTTAACACCATTTGCAACATATTTAACGCCAATAAAAGTTAGTTTAACGCCATTTAAAGTTAGTTTAGTGCCATTTAAAGTTAGTTTAACAACATTTAAAGTTAGTTTAACGCTATTTGAAGTTAATTTAACGCCATTTAAAGTTAGTTTAAAGCCATTTAACGTTAGTTTAACGCCAATTAAAGTTAGTTTAACGCCAATTAAAGTTAGTTTAACGCCATTTGAAGTTAGTTTAATGCCATTTAAAACAAGTTTAATGCCATTTAAAGTTAGTTTAACGCCATTTGAAGCACGTATAACGCCATTTAAAGTTAGTTTAACGCCATTTAAAGTTAGTTTAACGAGATTTGAAGTTAGTTAAACGCCATTTGAAGCACGTTTAACGCCATTTAAATTAGTTTAACGTCATTTAGTGATAAGTAAACTCCATTTGAAGTTAGTTTAATGCAATTTAAAGTACGTTTAACGCCATTTAAAGTTAGTTTAACGAGATTTGAAGTTACTTAAGCGCCATTTGAAGTTAGTCTAACGCCATTTAAAGTTAGTTTAACGCCATTTGAAACATGTTTAACTCTGATTAAAGTTAGTTTAACGCCGTCTAAAGTTCGTTTAACGCCGTCTAAAAATAGTTTAACGCCATTTAATTTTAGTTTAGCCATTTAATTTTAGTTTAACGCCACTTAAAGTTAGTTTAATGCCACCTAAATTTAGTTTAACGCCATTTCAAGTTAGTTTAACGCTGTTTGAAGATAGTTTCACGCCATTTGAAGCGCGTTTAACGCCATTTTATGATGTTTTAACGCCATTTGAAGTTATTTTATTGCCATTTAAAGTTAGTTTAATGCCATTAAAGTTATTTAACTCAATTTAAAGTTAGTTTAACTCCATTTAAAATGCGTTGAACGCCATTTGAAGTTAGTTAAACGCAATTTAAAGTTAGTTTTACGCCATTTAAAGTTAGTTTAACGCCATTTAAAGTTAGTTTAACGCCATTTAAAGTTAGTTTAATGCCAATTAAAGTTAGTTTAATGCCAATTAAAGTTAGTTTAATGCCATTTAAAGTTAGTTTAACGCCATTTTAAGTCAGTTTAATGCCATTTAAAGTTAGTTTAAAGCCATTTGAAGTTAGTTTAACGAAATTTAAAATTAGTTTAACACTATTTAAAGTTAGTTTAACACCAACCAATCACCTCAGAAACCAATAGTTGCCGACCACTAATTATTCCGCAATCGAACTGTCGGAAGATAGATTCGGAAATGGCATGCTCAGGAGAACCTATACTGTGATTTTGAACAAAATCGCATATATCGCGTTTTGTCTCGACAATTGAGAAAACGCATAAGGGGAGACCCTTACGCGTTTTTTCACCCAAATATTATTTTCTCTGAGACTTGAAAGTTGTTTGGATTAATTTCAGTAATTAAGGACATAAGGACATAAGAACATAAGAATGGAGGAAACTGCAGCGGGCCTATTGGCCCATACTGGGCAGTCCCGTTTACACCCAACCCCTATTGCTCATATGAGCATCCAACCTATGTTTGAAGCAATTCAGCGTATTCGAGTTAATGATGATATTTGGTAACTTGTTCCATTCATCCACTACTCTGTTTCCAAACCAGTGTTTACCTATTTCACGCCTAAATCTAAATTTGTCCAATTTAAAACCATTGTTACGAGTTCGCTCCTGGTTGGATAATTTGAGTACCTTTGTAATGTCCCCTTTGTTTAGCCCTGCCTTCCATTTATACACCTCTATCAGGTCGCCCCTCGCTCTACGTCTCTCAAGGGAGTGCAAATTAAGATGCTTTAACCTGTCTCTATACTCAAGGTTCCTGATACCCGGGATTAGTCTTGTCATTCTCCTCTGAATTCTTTCCAAGGATTCTATATCCATTCTGTAATACGGTGACCAGAACTGGACTGCGTAATCCAGGTGTGGTCTCACAAGAGCAAGATACAGTTTTAGGATGACCTCGCTAGTCTTGTAACTAACACTCCTTTGTATGAACCCAAGTACTTTATTAGCCTTGTTACGAGCAAAAACACATTGTTTACTTGGCTTAAGGTTCCTACTTATCATTACTCCTAAATCTCTCTCGCAGTCGGATTTCTCTATGGCATCGTTGTTCATCTGGTATCTGGTTTCCCTGTTTACATCTCCTATACTGAGTACTTTACATTTGTCAATGTTGAATTTCATCTGCCATTTTTCAGACCATTCGAAAAATTTGTTTAGATCCTCCTGTAGTTTTGCCGAGTCCTCGTCAGATTTGATACACGTCCTATTTTAGTATCATCAGCAAATTTACTTATGTTGCTGTCTATGCCGATATCTATGTCGTTTATGTATATAATAAACAATAATGGTCCAAGTACTGAGCCTTGGGGAACTCCACTTGTGACGTTGCTCCAATGGGACTTAGTGCCGTTAATGCTCACTCGCTGTTTCCTGTCCTGTAACCACGCCCTAATCCATTTAAGGATGTCACCTTTGATGCCATGAGCTTCTACCTTTCTAATTAGTCTTTCGTGGGGTACTCTGTCGAAGGCTTTGCTAAAGTCGAGATATACCACATCATAATTGTGCCCCTCGTCCACTGATTCGAAAACTGATGAAAAGAATGTTAATAGATTAGTTAGGCAAGAACGTCCGCTTGTGAAGCCATGCTGGGAATCATTGATCAATCTGTGCTTCTCCAGGTGATTTCGAATAGAGTTTGAAATGATTGCTTCCAGTAATTTGCCTACTATTGATGTTAGACTGATTGGGCGGTAGTTAGAGGATAGTGATCTATCCCCCTTCTTGAAGATCGGTATTACATTCGCTATCCTCCAGGATTCTGGTACTACACCTGTTTTTAAGGACATGTTAAACAACTTTGCTAAGGGCATACTAAGCTCTTCCTTACATTCCTTTAATACTCTGGCAAATATCTCATCGGGACCAGGTGACTTATTAGGCTTTAGTTTGTCTATTTGCTTACTAACATCGTTACTAGTCACTACTATCTCACTTAATTTGTTTTCTTCACTATCTCTGAATAGAGTCGGTGCCTCGGGTATCATGTTTAAATTTTCGGTGGTGAAAACTGTTGAAAAATATTTATTCAAATTATTGCTCATTTCTCCGTCGTTATCAGTGAGCTCGCCGGAGTCTGACCGTATTGGTCCAATCTTTTCTCGTGTTTTAGTTTGGTACATTTGGTAGAATCCTTTGGGGTTTGTCTTCGTCTCCCTTGCCATCCTTACCTCATTATTCCTCTTTGCTTTACTTATCTCGGTTTTAACCCTACTCGCCAATACCCTATAATAGTCCCGGAGGTAAATTTCGCCACGATTTATCCTTCTACCTATAGCCTTCCTTTGGCCAATGATGTTCTGTAAATAATTATTTATGCATTTAGGGTCATTGTTGTCTGATCTGAGTTTTTTGTATGGTATGTTCTGCCTTTGTGCATTAAGTAACTCACTATTTAAATTGTCGTGGAACTCGGCAATCTCAGATCTCGTTATCAGGTCGGTGTTATCCGTTAGGTTCACAGCCAAGCGCGACACCCCCTCTCTCAGCTGCCACTTTAAACTGTCAAAGTTTGCCCTTCTGAAATCTGGTACTTTAGTGGAATTTTCCTTACGTCTGCCCTGAAAATCTAACTGGAATCGAATTTCTTTGTGATCGCTATTTGCAAGTTCGTTCCCTACCTCGACATTGCTAATGAGGTTTTCTCTGACATCCAGAAGAACATAAAAAAGCCAACCAATCACATTGGAAACAAATAGTTGGCGAGTACTGAAAAAAGCATTGAAAAAAACAAGACCACAGAGGAGGGAGGATGTAGATCCAGCATCAGGGTGAGCAACATCACACAGGAGGGAGGGTATAGGACCAGCATCAGGGTGAACGAGACCACATAAGAGGGAGGGTGTAGGTGCAGCATCAGGGTGAACAAGATCACACAAGAGGGAGGGTGTAAGTCCAGAATTATGGTGAACAAGGCCACACAGGAGAGAGGGTGTAGGTCCACCATCATTGTGAACAAGACAACACAGGAGGGAGGGTGTAGGTCTAGTATCAGGGTGAACTAGACCACAAAAGAGGGAGGGTGTAGGTCCAGCATAAGGGTGAAAAAGATCACACAGGAGGGAGGGTGTAGGTCCAATATCAGGTTGATCAGGGTCACACAGGAGGGAGGGTGTAGGTTCAGCATCAGGGTGAACAAGACCACACAGGAAGGAGGATGTAGGTCCAGCATCAGGGTGAACAAGAACACACAGGAGGAAGGGAGGGTGTAGATCCAGCACCAGGGTGAACAAGACCACAAAGGAGGGAGGGTTTACGCCCATTATCATGGTGAACTAGACCAAATAGGAGGGAGGGAGGGTGTAGGTCCACCATCAGGGTGAACAAGACGACACAGGAGGGAGGGTGTAGGTCCACCATCAGGGTGAACAAGACGACACAGGAGGAAGGGTGTAGGTCCACCATCAGGGTGAACAAGACGACACAGGAGGGAGGGTGTAGGTCCACCATCAGGGTGAACAAGATCACACATGAGGGAGGGAGGGTGTAGGTCCAGCATCAGGGTGAACAAGATCACACATGAGGGAGGGAGGGTGTAGGTCCACCATCAGGGTGAACAAGATCACACATGAGGGAGGGAGGGTGTAGGTCCAGCAACAGGGTGAACAAGACCACACAGGAGGGAGAGTGTAGGTCCAGCATCAAGGTGAACAAGACGACACAGGAGGGAGGGTGTAGGTCCACCATCAGGGTGAACAAGACGACACAGGAGGGAGGGTGTAGGTCCACCATCAGGGTAAACAAGACGACACAGGAGGGAGGGTGTAGGTCCACCATCAGGGTGAACAAGACGACACAGGAGGGAGGGTGTAGGTCCACCATCAGGGTAAACAAGATCACACATGAGGGAGGGAGGGTGTAGGTCCACCATCAGGGTGAACAAGATCACACAGGAGGGAGGGAGGGTGTAGGTCCACCATCAGGGTGAACAAGATCACACATGAGGGAGGGTGTAGGTCCAGTATCAAGGCGAACAAGACCACACAGGAGGGAGAGTGTAGGTCCAGCATCAAGGCGAACAAGACCACACATGGGGGGGGGGGGGGGGGAGGAAAGGTGTAGGTCCAGCATCAGGGTGAACAAGACGACACTGGAGGGAGGGAGGGTGTAGATCCAGCATGAGGGTGAACAAGACCACACAGGAGGGAGGAAGGGAGGGTGTAGGTCCAATATCAGGGAGAACAAGACGACACAGGAGGGAGGGTGTAGGTGCAACATCAGGATAAAATAGACCACACAGGAGGGAGGGAGGGTGTGGGTTCAGCATCAGGGTGAACACGACCACACCGGAGGGAGGGTGTAGGTCGAGCATCAGGGTGAACAAGTCAATAGAGGGGGAAGGGTGTAGTTCCAGCATCAGGGTGAACAAGGACACACAGGATGGAGGGTGTAGGTTCAACATCAGGGTGAATTAGACCTCACAGGAGGGAGGAAGGGAGGGTGTAGGTCCAATATCAGGGAGAACAAGACGACACAGGAGGGAGGGTGTAGGTGCAACATCAGGATAAAATAGACCACACAGGAGGGAGAGAGGGAGGGAGGGGTGTGGGTTCAGCATCAGGGTGAACACGATCACACAGAAGGGATGGAATGTGTAGGTCCAGCATCAGGGTGAACGAGGCCACACAAGAGGGAGGGTGTAGGTCCAGCATCGGGGTGAACAAGATCATACGGGAAGGAGGGTGTAGGTCCTGTATCATGGTGAACTAGACCACACAGGAGGGACGGAGGGTGTAGGTCCAGCATCATGGTGAACTAGACCACACAGGAGGGACGGAGGGTGTAGGTCCAGCATCATGGTGAACTAGACCACACAGGAGGGACGGAGGGTGTAGGTCCAGCTTTGGGAATATCATAACCACACAGGAGGGAGGGAGGGAGGGTGTAGATCCAGCTTTGGGAATAACATAACCACACAGGAGGGAGGGAGAGTGTAGGTACACCATGAGAGTGAACAAGAGCACACAGGAAGGAGGATGTAGGTCCAGCATCAGGGTGAACAAGATCATACACAGGGGAGGGAGGGTGTAGGTCCAGCATCAGGGTGAACAAGATCACACACAGGGGAGGGAGGGTGTAGGTCCAGCATCAGGGTGAACAAGATCACACAGGAAGGAGGATGTAGGTCCAGCATAAGGGTGAACAAGATCACACAGGAAGGAGGATGTAGGTCCAGCATAAGGGTGAACAAGATCACACAGGAAGGAGGATGTAGGTCCAGCATAAGGGTGAACAAGATCACACAGGAAGGAGGATGTAGGTCCAGCATAAGGGTGAACAAGATCACACAGGAAGGAGGGTGTAGGTCCAGCAAAAGGGTGAACAAGATCACACAGGAAGGAGGATGTAGGTCCAGCATAAGGGTGAACAAGATCACACAGGAAGGAGGATGTAGGTCCAGCATCAGGGTGAACAAGATCACACAGGAAGGAGGATGTAGGTCCAGCATCAGGGTGAACAAGATCACACAGGAAGGAGGGTGTAGGTCCAGCATAAGGGTGAACAAGATCACACAGGAAGGAGGATGTAGGTCCAGCATCAGGGTGAACAAGATCACACAGGAAGGAGGATGTAGGTCCAGCATCAGGGTGAACAAGATCACACAGGAAGGAGGGTGTAGGTCCAGCATAAGGGTGAACAAGATCACACAGGAAGGAGGATGTAGGTCCAGCATCAGGGTGAACAAGATCACACAGGAAGGAGGATGTAGGTCCAGCATAAGGGTGAACAAGATCACACAGGAAGGAGGGTGTAGGTCCAGCATAAGGGTGAACAAGATCACACAGGAAGGAGGATGTAGGTCCAGCATAAGGGTGAACAAGATCACACAGGAAGGAGGATGTAGGTCCAGCATCAGGGTGAACAAGATCACACAGGAAGGAGGATGTAGGTCCAGCATAAGGGTGAACAAGATCACACAGGAAGGAGGATGTAGGTCCAGCATAAGGGTGAAAAATACGAAACAGGAGGGAGGGTGTATGTCCAGCATCAAGGTGAAAAGGACCCCACAGGAAGGAGGGGGGGTGTAGTTACAGCATCAGGGTGAAAAAGACCAAAAATGAGGGAGGGTTGGTGTAGGTCCAACATCAGGGTTAACTAGACCAGACAGAAGGGAGGGTGTAAGTTCAGTATCTACGTGAACAATACAACACAGGAGGTAGGGAGGGTGTAGGTCCAGCATCAGGGTGAACAAGACCACACGTGAGGGAGGGTGTAGGTCGATAATCAGGGTGAACAAAGCCGCACAGGAAGGAGGGCTTAGGCCCAGCATCAGGGTGAACAAGACCACAAAGGAGGGAGGATTGGTGTTGGTCCATCATTAGGGTGAACTAGACCACACAGGAGGTAGGGTGTAGATACAGCAACAGGGTGAACAAGACCACACAGGGGGAGGGTGTAGGTCCAGCATCAGGTCGAACAAGACCACACAGGAAGGAGGGTGTAAGTCCAGCATTAGGGTTAACAAGACCACACAGGAGGGAGGGTATAGGTCCAGAATCAGGGTGAACAAGACCACACAAGAACGAGGGAGTAGGTCCAACATCAGGGTGAACAAGACCACACATGAGGGAGGGAGGGTGTAGTTCCAGCATCAGGGTGAACAACCCACACAAGAGGGAGGGTGTAGGTACAGCGTCAGGGAGAATAAGACCACACAGAACGAGGGTGTAGGTCCAGTATCAGGGTGAATAAGACGACGCAGGAGGGAGGGTGTAGGTCCAGCATCAGGGTGAACAAGACGACGCAGGAGGGAGGGTGTAGGTCCAGCATCAGGGCGAACAAGACCACAGAGGAAGGAGGGCGTAGGTCCATCAGGGTGTACAAGACCACAGAGGAAGGAGGGAGGGTGTAGGTTCAGCCTTATGGAAAACAAGACCACACAGAAGGAAGGATGTATGTGAAGAATCAAGGTGAGCAAGATCGCATAGGAGGGTTGGTGTAGGTCTAGCATCAGGGTGAACTAGACAACACAGAAGGGAGGGTGTAGGTTCAGTATCAGGGTGAACAATACCCCACAGGAGGGAGGGTGTAGGTTCAGTATCAGGGTGAACAATACCCCACAGGAGGGAGGGTGTAGGTCCAGCATGAGGGTGAACAAGAACATACAGGAGGGAGGGTGTAGGTTCAGCATCAGGGTCAACAAAACCAGACAGAAGGTAGAGTGTAGGTGCAGAATGAGGGAAAACAAGACCACAGGAGGAGGAAGAGTGTAGGTCCAGCATCAGGGTGAACTGGACCATACAGGAGGGATGGAGGGTGTAGGTCCAACATGAGGGTGAATAAGACCACACAGGAGGGAGGGTGTAGGTCCAGCATCAGGGTGAAATAGACCATACAGGAGGGAGGGAGGGTGTAGGTCCAGCATCAGGGTGAAATAGACCATACAGGAGGGAGGGAGGGTGTAGGTCCAGCATCAGGGTGAAAAAGAAAACACAGGAGGAAGGGTGTAGGTCCACCATTAGGAAAAACAAGAACCACAGAAGGAGGGAGGGTGTAGGTCCAGCATGAGAGTGAACAAGACCACACTGGAAGGAGGGTGTAGGTCCAGCATCAAGGTGAACTAGACCACACATGAGGGAGGGTGTACGTACAGCATCAGGGTGAAAAAGACCTCACAGGAGGGAGGGTGTAGGTCCAGAATCAGGGTGAAGTAGACCACACAGAGGGGAGGGAGGGTGTAGGTCCAGAATCAGGGTGAAGTAGACCACACAGGAGGGATAGAGTAGTTTCAGCATCAGGGTGAACAAGACCACACAGGGGGGGGGGGGGGGGCGGGAGGTGTTGGTCCAGCATCAGGGTGAACAAGACCACACAGGAGGGAGGAAGGGTGTAGGTCCAGCATCAGGGTGAGCAAAACCACACAGGAGGGAGGGTGTAGGTCCAGTATCAGGATGAGCAAGACCACACATAAGGGAGGGTGTAGGTCCAGCATCAGCCTTGAACACGACCACACAGAAGGGAGGGTGTAGGTACAGCATCAGGGTGAACAAGACCACACATTAAGGATGTTGTAGTTCCAGCATCAGGGTAATCAAGACCACACAGAAGGGGGGGGGGGGGGGAGTAGCTTCAGCATCAGGGTGAACTAAACCACACAGGAGGGAGGGTGTAGGTCCACCTCAGGGTGAACAAGACTACACAATGACGAGGGAGGGTGTAGATCCAGCATTAGGGTGAACAAGACCACACTGGAGGGAGGGTGTATGTCCACCATCAGGGTGAAGTAGACCACACAAGAGGGAGGGAGGGTGTAGGTCCAGCATCAGGGTGAACAAGACAACACAGGACGGAAGGTGTAGGTCCAGCATCAGAGTGAATTAGACAACACAGGAGTTAGGGTGTAGGTCTACCATCAGGGTGAACAAGACCACACTGGAGTGAGGGTGTAGGTCCAGCATTAGAGTGAACAACACCACACAGGAGGGAGGGTGTAGGTCCAGCATTAGGAAAAACAAGACCACAGAAGGAGGGAGGGTGTAGGTCCAGCTTTAGGAAAAACAAAACCACACAGGAGTTTGGGTGTAGGTCCAGCATTAGGAAATACAAGACCACACAGGAAGGAGGGTGTAGGTCCAGCACTAGGAAAAACAAGACCACACAGGAGGGAGGGTGTAGGTCCAGCACGTGGATGAACAAGACCACACATGAGGGAGGGTGTACGTACAGTATCAGGGTGAACAAGACCTCACAGGAGGGAGGGTGTAGGTCCAGCATCAGGATGAAAATGAACACACAGGAGGTAAGGTGTACGTACAGCATCAGGGTGAAAAAGACCACACAGAGGGGAGAGAGGGTGTAAGTCCAGCATCAGGGTGAATATGACCACACAGGAAGGAGGAAGGGTGTAGGTCCAGCATCAGGGTGAACAAGACCACACAGAGGGGAGAGAGGGTGTAAGTCCAGCATCAGGGTGAATATGACCACACAGGAAGGAGGAAGGGTGTAGGTCCAGCAACAGGGTGAACAAGACCAGAAAAGAGGGAGGGTATACGTCCAGCATAAGGGTGAACAAGACCACACAGGAGGGAGGGTGTAGGTCCAGCATCAGGGAGAACAAGACAACACAGGAGGGAGGGTGTAGGTCCAGTATCAGTGTGAACAAAAACACTCAGAATGGCGGGTGTAGGTCCAGAATCAGGATGAACAAGACCACACAGAGGGGAGGGAGGGTGTAGATCTGCATCAGGGTGAAGTAGACCACACAGGGGGGAGGGTGTAGATCCAGCATCAGGGTGAACATGACCACACAGGAGGGAGGAAGGGTGTAGGTCCAGCATCAGGGTGAACAAGACCACACAGGGTGGGGGGGAGGTGTAGGTCCAGCAACAGGGTGAACAAGACCAGAAGGGAGGGAAGGTATACGTCCAGCATAAGGGTGAACAAGACCACACAGGAGGTAGGGTGTAGGTCCAGCATCAGGGTGAACAAGACAACACAGGAGGGAGGGTGTAGGTCCAGCATGAGGGTTAGCAAGACCACACAGTGGGGAGGATGTAGGTCCAGCATCAGCGTGAACAAGACACCACAAAAGGGAGGGTGTAGGTCCAGCATCAGGGTGAACTTGACGACACAGGAGGGAGGGAGGGAGGGTGTAGATCCAGCATGAGGATGAACTATACCACACAAGGGAGGGTGTAGGTCCAGCATAAGGATGAACAAGACCACACAGAAGGGAGGGTGTAGGTCCAGCATCAGGGGAAACTAGACTACACAGGAGGGAGGGTGTAGGTCCAGCATCAGGGTGAACAATATCACACAGAAGGGAGGGTGTAGGTCCAGAATCAGGATAAACAAGACCACACAGAGGGGAGGGAGGGTGTAGATCTGCATCAGGGTGAAGTAGACCACACAGAAGGGAGGGAGGGTGTAGATCCAGCATCAGGGTGAACATGACCACACAGGAGGGAGGAAGGGTGTAGGTCCAGCATCAGGGTGAACAAGACCAAACAGGGGTGTGGGGGGAGGTGTAGGTCCAGCAACAGGGTGAACAAGACCAGACAGGAGGGAGGGTGTAGGTCCAGAATCAGGATGAACAAGACCACACAGAGGGGAGAGTGGGTGTAGGTCCAGCATCAGGGTGAACTAGACCACACAGGAGGGAGGGTGTAGGTCCAGAATCAGGGTGAAAAAGACAACACATGAGGGAGGGAGGGAGGGTGTAGGTACCAATATCAGGGAGAACAAGACGACACAGAAGGGAGGGTGTAGATCCAGCATCAGGGTGAACGAGACCACACAGGGGGGAGGGTGTAGGTCCAGCATCAGGGTGAACAAGACCAAAGAGGTGGGAGGGAGGGTGTAGGTCCAAAATCAGGGTGAACAAGACCCAACAGGAGGAAGGGTGTAGGTCCAGCATCATGGTGAACAAGACCACACAGGAGGGAGGGTGTAGGTCCAGCATCAGGGTGAAAAATACCACACAGGAGGGAGGGTGTAGGTCCAGCATCAGGGTGAACTAGACCACACAGAAGGGAGGGTGTGCGTCCAGAATCATGATGAACAAGACCACACAGGAGGGAGGGTGTAGGTCCAGTGTCTCGGTGAGCAAGACTACACAGGAGGGAGGGTATAGGTACAGCATCAAGGAGACCAAGACCAAACAGGGGGAGGGATGGTGTAGGTCCAGCATGAGCGTGAAAAAGACCACGCAGGAGGGAGGGTGTAGGCCCAGCATCACGGTGAACTAGACCACACAGGAGGGAGGGTGCAGGTACAGCATCAGGGTGAACAAGTTCAGACAGGGGAAGGGTGTAGGTCGAGCATCAGGGTGAACAAGATGACACAGGAGGGAGGGTGTAGGTCCAGCATCAGGGTGAACAAGACGACACAGGAAGGAAGGTGTAGGTACAGCATCAGGGTGAACAAGATGACACAGGAGAGAGGTTGTAGGTACAGCATCAGGGTGAACAAGATCAGACAGGAGGGAGGGTGTAGGTCGAGCATCAGGGTGAACAAGATCACACAGGAGAGAGGTTGTAGGTACAGCATCAGGGTGAACAAGACCACATCAGGGTGAACAAGATGACACAGGAGAGAGGTTGTAGGTACAGCATCAGGGTGAACAAGATCACACAGGTGGGAGGGTGTAGGTACAGCATCAGGGTGAACAAGACCACATTAGGGTGAACAAGATCACACAGGTGGGAGGGTGTAGGTACAGCATCAGGGTGAACAAGACCACATTAGGGTGAACAAGATGACACAGGAGAGAGGGTGTAGGTCGAGCATCAGGGTGAACAAGATCACACAGGTGGGAGGGTGTAGGTACAGCATCAGGGTGAACAAGACCACATTAGGGTGAACAAGATGACACAGGAGAGAGGTTGTAGGTACAGCATCAGGGTGAACAAGACCACATTAGGGTGAACAAGATGACAGAGGAGAGAGGGTGTAGGTACAGCATCAGAGTGAACAAGACCACATTAGGGTGAACAAGATGACACAGGTGGGAGGGTGTAGGTCCAGCATCAGGGTGAACAAGATGACACAGGAGGGAGGGTGTAGGTTCAGCATCAGGGTGAACAAGACCACATCAGGGTGAACAAGATGACACAGGAGAGAGGTTGTAGGTACAGCATCAGGGTGAACAAGATGACACAGGAGAGAGGGTGTAGGTCCAGCATTATGGTGAACAAGACGAGACAGGAGGGAGGGTGTAGGTCCAGCATCAGGGTGAACAAGATGACACAGAAGAGAGGGTGTAGTTCCAGCATCAGGGTGAAAAATACCACACAAGAGGGAGGGAGGATGTAGGTCCAACATCAGGGTGAACAAGACCACACAGGGGGGAGGGTGTAGGTCGAGCATCAGGGTGAACGAGACCAGAGAGGGGTGAGGGTGTTGGTCCAGCATCAGGGTGAACACGACCACACAGGAGGGAGGGTATAGGTCCAGAATCAGGACGAACTATACCACACAAGGGAGGGTGTAGGTCCAGCATAAGGATGAACAAGACCACACAGAATGGAGGGTGTAGGTCCAGCATCAGTTGAAATAGAACACACAGGAGGGAGGTATAATTCCAGCATCAGGGGAAACTAGACTACACAGGAGGGAGGGTGAAGGCCCAGCATCAGAGTGAACAAGACCCAACAAGAGGAAGGGTGTAGGTCCAGCATCAAGGTGAACAAGACCACACAGGAGTGAGGATGTAGGTCCAGCATATGGGTGAACATGATGACACAGAAGGGAGGGTGTTGGTCCAGCATCAGGGTGAACAAGACCACAGAGGAGGGAGGGTGTAGGTCCAAAATCAGGGTGAACAAAATGACACAGAAGGCGGAGTGTAGGTCCAGCTTCAGGGTGAAGAAGACCACAGAGGAGGGAGGGTGTATGCCCAGCATCAGGGTGAACAAGACCACACAGGAGGGAGGGTGTATGTCTAAAATCAGGGTGAACAAGACGACACAGGAGGGAGGGTGTAGGTCGAGCATCAGGGTGAACAAGATGACACAAGAGGGAGGGTGTAGGGATGGTGTAGTTACAGCATCAGGGTGATCAAGACCACAGAAGGAGGGAGGGTGTAGGTGAACAAGGTCACACAGGAAGGAGGGAGTAGGTCAACATCGGGGTGAACAAGACCACAGAAGGAGGGAGGGTGTAGGTGAACAAGGTCACACAGGAAGGAGGGAGTAGGTCCAACATCGGGGTGAACAAGACCACACAGGAGGGTGGGAGGGAGGGTGTAGGTCCAGCATTAGGGAGAACAAGACCACACTACCCCTTCGGTTTCGTGGTGGTGGGACGTGTCTGTGGGAGCTCCGTGTTTTTCGTCGAAAATCCAAAGGTAAATGTTTATCTTATTCACGTTTTCGGGGTTTAGTAGGTGGTAAGATGAGGGATTTATAAAATAAGCGATACTTAACATTTTCACAAGTTAGGAAACGTTAGGTCAGGTTTTATAAGAGTTATTTGGTGTTTTTTAAAATTTACCCCACATTTTCCCTCTACTTTATAGCCCTGCCCAATTGAAACAGTAATATTGTTAGTAATCTCCCCTACATTGCTGGGGTGGAAGTGATTTGCCCCAGAGATAAAATTCATCTTGTACATCAAGAAAACTAGCGAAAAAATATGTTTTATGGGATAAAAGGTGATGGGTGGTTAACGAAAACTAATCGAATAAACTTACCTCAATAAATAAGGTGCTGTACTATCCACGCTGACGACCATTGATGCACCAAACTGGCCTTTAACACAACAGTAACTGGATCCATCATCTGTAAAGAAAAGAAAACTAAATATTCGTCCATTGGCTGTCCTCAGGTGTTGGTGCGAGAATTGATTTTTTTACGTATTTTACTCAAATCTTACTTTAAATTCATTTGCAAGTTAAAGGTTTATACAAAATATTAACATTCATTTTTTACAAGCTACTAATTTGCAAACAATTGGCGATTAAATTTGAGTAAAATACCAAAAATACACAACAAAAAACATTCATTTAGCCAAAGGAAGCAAACCAGCCTACCTACCTATCGTATGAGGAGGAGACTAAGTGGGGATATCCTCGGGTAAACATGGCGGGAACCTATGGGCCAATATTAACACTAATATTACGAGTAACAAATACTTCCTGTAACATACAAGACCAAAACATACACCAAGTATGAGGAACGTTACTGAAGCATAAGGAACGTGAGGAACGTTACTAAAGTACGAGGAACGTAAATATTCACAAAAGTAAACCATATTTCATTAATTTAAATTAAAATCATAAGCCAAAATAGTAAAGTATTGTCTAAAGTATTTAGTCAATGTGATCAAGAGCGTTAACGACCATTACCGTACGCTTGTTCATAATAGATTAACTCGTGTACCTTAATATTTTGTAAAGTATTTCCGTTTAAAATAAATCTGTACAAATAAATAACCTTAATATAGCGACCTTTACACAATATAAATTTAACCACTTAAATACACTAAAAATAACACTTACTAAACACTTTATAAACAGCCTCTGTCAAGTGAGAGAGACGACTGACAGCACCTCCACCGTCCGTGTCTGTATTGGCACTGAAGCTCCACGTGTCGGTCAAATGCATCTGTTTAGTCTTCTTCCCCCTAAAAGTTTATCCGAATAAGGAATTATTAAAAAACAAATTTTAGGGTAAATTAATTTATATCGTAATGAAGAAAAGAAAAAAATAAATAAAAATTACAGAAAAATAAACAAAAATAATAATACTGTACATTACTTTAAATTGTTCAGCTTCGGAAACACTCGTTTGTAGACAAGACGGGAGAGCTACCATCTATATCGATAAAAAATGTGATGTCTTAGATCTGCCGAGCAGCGCCATCTGTTGACCTGACCCGTTACTATACGAGAAACGTTTTAAACATGGTATTACTCATTGTCACGTTTGTTTGAATTTGAGTTTCGCCCTTATGATGATGTAAACAAACCATAGTATTTGTAAACAAGCTATAGTATATGTAAACAAACCATAGTATATGTAAACAAGCCATAGTATATGTAAGCAAAGCAGACGACGCACACTGCTCACTACCTGCCATCTATTGAGGCGACCCAGCAGTTTTAAGAGTTACTGATCACAGCGATTCTTTTAGTTTTCCTGAGTAACTTAATTATATCATAAAAAATACTTTAATATTACTAACACATTTACTTTTATCTAATAATAATATAATACTTTTAACTAAACCTTTAACTCAGAAAACCTTTCGTGGAGAAATATAAAGGAAATACTTCCCGACTACAATAATGGTAGTTACCGTACCTTACTGGGTGGTTACCACTGATTAGTTATAGATAGATAGATAGATAGATATAGATATATAGATAGATAATTCCAGGCGCTCTAATCTCTCAGGGTAGCCGAGGTGCCGTAGGGCCCTCCTTTGGACAAAATATTGAAACTGAAATTATTTTCTGTTTATATACAATAAAATCTACCAAAAAAGTGATGGGCCATTAGTTTTAGCTGATCTTCCCTCCTATGACACACCCTAGTAGTGCAGGCACCAGTCTGGTGGCCCTCCTTTGGACATTTTCAATCAACTGACAGTCCCTAGCATATCTCGGGGACCAGACGGGGTGACAGTACACCAGATGGGACAACAGTACTCCAGACGGGATGACAGTACTCCAGACGGGGTGACAGTACTCCAGACGGGGTGACAGTACTCCAGATGGGACAACAGTATTCCAGACGGGGTGACAGTACTCCAGACGGGATGACAGTAATCCAGACAAGGTGACAGTACTCCAGACGGGGTAACAGTACTCCAGACGGGGTAACAGTACTCCAGACGGGGTGACAGTACTCCAGACAGGGTGACAGTACTCCACACGGGGTGACAGTACTCCAGGCGAGGAAGTACCTCACCTCTTACGGCACTATTTCATACTTAAGCCTGGACGTCAAAGCTTAAATCTTTACCTTTACTTTTGTCTCTTCACCACTGATTGGCTCGTTAGCCGCTTGGGCGATCGGTCACGTCTCTGTTACGCACTGTTGGCAAGTACTGGGCATGAACCGGTTCCTAAATGTACCTAACCCTGCTCCAGTGTTGGTCAAGTCTTGTCTTGAAAGAGCTCACACTCGATGCCGTCACAACACTTTCTGGTAGATTGTTCCAAGAGTTCACAACTCTCACTCCGAAAAAGTTTGGCCTCACAGTTTTCTGGACTTGCGGCTTCTTCAATCTTGAGCTGTGACCCCTTGTGGGGCCTGTGTCCGCCAGCTCCAAGTAAGGACACTCGACTGAGTAGTGCCCCTTGAAATCCTTATACACCTCAACTAGGTTACCCCTTGCCCGTCTGTAGTATAAGCTAGGCAAGTTCAGGCGCTCCAATCTCTCAGGTTAGCTGAGGTCCTGAAGTGCAGGCACCAGTCTTGTGGCCCTCCTTTGAACATTTTCAGCCAACTGACAGTACTCCAGATGGGGAAGCACTTCACTCTTGAAGATCGTTACGAGGGACGGACCGTTTAGATATCTGAACGACCTTCTTATAAGACCCAATAATTTATTTGCCTGATTTACCTTCTTCTCGCAATGGCCCAAGAACTTCAGCTCATTGTCAACATACACACCTACAGTAGGTCCTTCTCACATTCAGTCTCAAATAGTGCAGTTTCTTCATCCTGTTCGGATGAAGAAACTGCACTATTTGAAACTGAAAAACAGTGGGCCCAATACACTGCCCTGTCGTACCCCGCTTGTGACAGGTACGGATGATGATTTCGTGCCATTAATAACCAAACACTGCTTGCGGTCATGTAGAAAGTCTTATATCCACGCTAGGACATTTCCCCGAATTCCGTACCCTTCCAGTTTGATGTTCAGCCTTTCGTGGGGTACACTGTCGAGAGCCTTGCCAAAATCTAGGTAAATATTGTCTTAATCTGTTAACTAAGTTGCCAACAGTTCCTAACAGAGAGCCAGTACATGCCCACAGTACCAACAGTACATAACAGAGAGCTAGTACATGCCCACAGTGGCAACAGTACGTAACAGAGAGCCAAAGCAATAACATGCCCACAGTGCCAACAGTTCCTAACAGAGAGCCAATACATGCCCACGGTGCCAACAGTGTGTAACAGCGAGCCAATACATGCCCACAGTTGCCAACAGTGTGTAACAGAGAGCCAGTAAATGCCCACAGTTGCCAACAGTGTGTAACAGAGAGTCAGTACAGACAGGTAATGGGCGACCAAATTGAGGTGTGTAAGCATCTCAAGGGGCACTACTCAGTCGAGTGCCCTTACTTGGGGCTGGCGGACGCTCGCCCCACTAGGGGTCACAGCTCAAGGTTGAAGAAGCCGCAGGTCCAGAAAACTGTGAGGGCAAAAATTTTTTGGAGTGAGAGTTGTGAACTCTTGGAACAATCTGCCAGAGAGTGTTACTTTTACTTTTATCCTCTTCACCACTGATCGGCTCTGTCACTGTGTTGTGATGGCACTGAGTGTGAGCTGTGAACTCTTGGAACAACCTGCCAGAGAGAGTGTTGGCGGCACCGAGTGTGAGCTGTGAACTCTTGGAACAATCTGCCAGAAAGTGTTATGACGGGAATGCAGCGCAGAACAACACCTGCACAAGTTGAAGCCATCCGGAATTTCGCTGAGGCCAACCTCTTCAAAACTTCATTTTCAATAAAAGAGGATCTCTATTAAATATATCCCCTTTAACAATCAGGCGAAGACTTCGCGAGGGAGGCATTCACCATAGAACTCCCGCCACCAAGAAGTTAAATAAGCGACATCGCGAGGGCAGGTTACAGTTTGCTCGACGGTATGCTGAAGAAGGCCTAGATTTCTACCTCTCACGGAAGGTTGCATTTCTGGAGGAGGAACAACACCTGATGTGCTAGACAGCATATTTATGAGGAAGCAAGGAGTGGCCATGTGACTTGCAATGTTTGGGGATGGATATATTTGCACAGAGTTGGAGAGCTGACTGACATAGAAGGAAAATTCACAACTGAACAATATTTAGAAATACTCGAAGAAGTTATGCTTCACTCGATGCGTGCATAATCACTGCATATGCGTTCCCGTTTCCCGAAAACATCATTTTCATGCACGATAGGTGTCCTAACCATTCTGCACGGACTGTAACGCGGTGGTTTGCAGAACAAAGAATTTTGCAAGTTTTAAACTGGCCAAGTAAAGGATGTGCCATGAACCCTATAGAGAACGTTTGGGGCAATATTGTGAACGTGTGGGAGCCAGCTGAAGAGAGAACCAGGGTGCAGCTACAGGAGCATACACACCGTGAGTGGGAGGTCCTGAGGCGGACACCGCAACTGATACACAATCACGTCGCCTCCGTTCCCAACAGGCTGCAGCAAGTAATCGAGAATGAAGGTGGCTGGACTAAATATTAATGTGTCAGAAATAATTTCCCTATGTAATCAACGTTACATATCTGAATGTACATCGATATACATTTTTTGTAAACTGAAATAAATATAATTTTCATGAATATCTGTCAAATTGTATAATAAATGTAAATAAAATAATCCTCTTGTAATATCCTCACCTACGCAGTATGTATTCAGGATGATTTAAGTCAAACAAATCATTACATTATACTTATAATTATTATGAAAGAGTACAGTATCATACATGATAAATTTATTGCATGTGAAAAAATTACCATATCTACCACGGAAACAATCAGAGAGGGAGACGGAGACAAAGAAACAACTGTATAACGTTACAAGCTATACAATATGTAATGGGTTCAATCACAGCTGTGCTATCCTGCTCTTCAAGGCACTTGTGGCGAGGAAATTGATCTTTATAGAAAATAGCCGTATTAATCAAGGATGACTTGCATTTTTTCATAAACGATGTGTTTCCCATGGAAACGAAGGTTAGATCGGAACAAAACACATCAAAATACATCAGGAATCAAACATTTCGTGAAAAAATTGAGGGTGTGCTAAAACGAATAATTACCAAAAAGATTCCAAATGATATTAGTAAAAAATCCGAAATAACTATTGGGTTAAAAACTAATATTTACCCCCATTTTGAAATCATAATTGGAACTTGCATTTGACACCCGAATTTTCCAATATAAACAGTTTTCATAATTAACAAATACAGGATGTGAGGAGGCCGGGACAAAGGCAGAGGGATAAGCCTTGCCCCCTCAGGACCACACTAGTGAGTGAGGAGGAAAAATGGGAAGTTATTCGGCAGGCAAAAAACTTAGCAAGGAGCGAGGCATCTCGGAATGTATTCATTCACCCACATCGCACGGTAATGCAGAGGGAACAGCACAAGAAGCTCGTGCAGGGCTTGGAGCAGAGGAGGGGGGAGTCGAGGAGGAACGGGGACAGGTGTACATGGATTATATCCGGGGGGAGGGTAGTGGAAGCAAGAGTGCCAACACGAAGCCAGGGGGCAGCGGTACACCCTCCACCCGCTCTACCTCCCACCCAGGAGGAGGCGAGAGCCGTATAAACAGTGGCATCTCTAACCACACCCTGCAAAATACAGTGTCCTTAGCAAATGCTGCAGCTTCTGAGAATGGACGGGGGTCGGAGTTACTACCAGGAACAGAGACGTTACCGAGAACAAATTCCGGCTTGAATGTCATGTACACTAATACTGACACGTTCCTTGATAAGAGAGAGGAGTTTGAAACACTATGAAAGTACACCAACCAGATATTGTGGGAGTTATAGAACTGTTGTACAAGAACAGGAGAATCGACCCAGAGGAATGTGAGTTTAGTATTGACAGATATGATTTATTTACGAACCTTTCTCAAGAAACTTGCAAGAGGGGTGTGGTTATCTACGTTAGGCAAGACCTTAGAGCCAGCCAGGTGAGGATACGGGGAGAGGATGTTTTAGAAGAGTCCAAGTTGCGTAAAATTAAATTAAAGGGAAGAGACTTACTTATTAGTGGGTGTATCTACAGATCCCCAAACTGTACCTTACCAAATCAAAGGAACTTAAGAGCCTTAATAAACAATGCAGCGAGGCTCAACCCTAGCAACCTCCTTATCATGGGGAACTTTAACTGTGGCGACATCGACTGGAGAAACGAGTTCACGTCGAATGATTTAAATAACCCTGCTACTCTTTTTGTAGAAACTCTGAGATAATTTTCTGTTCCAACATTTTAAAGACCCGACACATTGCAGAGGGGAGCAAACACCCAAGCCACTAGACCTCATCATAACAAACGAGGAGGGTATGGTGGCCAAACTGGAACACCTTGCCCCAGTTGGCACTAGCCACCATTTAATGCTGTCCTTCAGATTTAACTGTTACTTGGATCACGACAAAACCATTCCAAGATGCAAATATTACAAAGGAAATTACGACGGGATGAGGGAGAAGATGAGGGGTATCCACTGGCCTGACTCATTAAGGCACAAGAACGCAGACACTACGCTGAATATCATAACTAGTAAAGTGAACCATTTGATCGAGAAATATATACCCAAGACCAAACCCAGTGCCTCTAGGAATACGAGAGGATTCCTTCACATGAACCATGCGGCGGTCGACAAAGTTAAGAAGAAAGCCCAGAAATTCAAGACGTGGGTTGTGTCAAACGATGAACAGGGCAGGAGGATGTATGTAAGAGCCAGGAACCAAGCAAAGGTAGACTGTAGAAGGGCTGAAAAGGAGTTCCAGAGGCTGGTTGCAAGCGAGGTCAAGTCAAACCCAAAGGCGTTTTACCGCTATGGAAAGTCGAAATTAAAAACGCGAGTAGGAGTATCAGACCTGAGGCTTGAAGATGATACTTACGGAAATTCTGACCAGGATAAAACTGAGGCATTGAACAGCTTCTTTTCCTCGCTATTCACAAGAAAGAATGCGATTAATCTTCCTGCGCTTGAGGACAGACGGTTCGACACAGTACTGACTCACATTGTGTTCACAGAACAGGCTATAAGAAATAAACTGTCAAAGCTAAAGGTTCATAAGATTTTCGGCCCTGACATGGTGCATCCCAGAGTGCTAAGAGAGTTGTGCAACGAGCTTGCCGAGCCCCTGAAGATCCCGTTCTGTAAATGCCTGTATGAACAAAAGGTCCCCAGTGATTGGAAAATGGCTCATGTGATTCCTATCTTCAAGAAGGGCGATCATCACTCCACGAACAACTATAGGCCGGTAAGCCTGACCAGCATAATATGAAAAGTACTTGAGAGTATTATCAGAGATGCCGCGATGGAACAACTACTACAAAACAACCTCGTAAAGGATTGTCAACACGGTTATATGCCGGGGCGCTCCTGCTTAACATTATTACTCAAGGTATTGTATATTTGGGCCCATATTCTGGAACGGGGTGGCAATATCGACAATATTTACATAGATTTTGCCAGGGCTTTCGACAGTGTACCCCATGTAGGGTGAAAATTAAACTGGAAGGGTATGGGATTCGGGGTCCTTTTTATAGATATATTTCACGCACAAATATATATATATTAGTTCTGGAACTAATAAGTGGCAGGGCTGAAGTAAACACTTTGTTGGTTTTTCTTCATTGGAGAAAAATATAGTTTCACAGGTACTTAGTTCAGTTGAGAGTATATTGTACCTTCTCTATTAGGGGAAGTGTCTTAGTGCACGTACACAGGAGAACACTTAAGTGAGGTGTTCACTGGGTAACAAAAGATATGAGTCTGATCTCTCCCTTGTTGCTATATGAAGAGAGAGATGAGGAGCAGGCCAGGTCTGTTATGATTTGGTTGACCTCACCTGCCCTCTAGAGTGTGAAAAAGGAAACACGTCAGATATACTGTTGTGCTAACATGAGCTGACCTCAGCCAGACCTTGCTCGCTCCCCGAAGGAACTCCAACCTCAGCCATGTATAATGTCAACAGCTGAGGCACAGATGAATGACTTGGTGAATAATTTGTTAATATATTTATATAATGCAAATGGCGATGCTACAAAAGGGCCTAGCGTGGATTGGAGACTTTCTCCATGACCGCAAGCAGTGTGTGGTGATTAATGGCTCAAAATCATTATGTGTACCCGTCACAGAGGCAGAGTATTGGGCCTGCTGTTGCTTTTTGTTTCATAAATAACATGCCTGACGCTGTACACTCCTCCATACAAATGTTTGCGGATGAGGCCAAGTTATTTCAGGAAATTAAGAACCAAGCGGACTGTGAAGAGCTGCAGTAGGACCTCTGTGGGCTCCAAGAATGGTCGAAGAAATGGCCGCTGAGATTCAATCTCATGAAGTGTAAGAGGATGCACCTGGGACGAACCTTTTAGTAAGGAGGCGTATCATATGTCCCAATGGGACGATGAAACTGCACTATTTGAGACTGAATGTAAGAAGGACCTAGGTGTGTATGTTGACAATGAGCTGAAGTTCTCGGGCTATTGTGAGAAGAAGGTAAACCAGACAACTAAATTTTTAAGTCTTATAAGAAGGTCCCTCGTAAAGATCTTCAAGAGTGAAGTACTGTCACCCCGTCTGGTCACCGAGATATGCTAGGGACTGTCAGTTGATTGAAAATGTCCAAAGGAGGGCCTCCAGACTAGTGCCTGCACTACTAGGGTGTGTCATAGGAGGGAAGATCAGCTAAAACTAATGGCTCATCACTTTTTTGGTAGATTTTATTGTATATAAACAGAAAATAATTTCAGTTTCAATATTTTGCAACCTTTTGCTAGGTAAATTTTAGCGTGAAATTTATCGAAAATCTTACGTACAGCTGCATTAGTGCATTACAATTAAATAGTGAACATTGCTTTCTGACTTCATTCTTTAACAACCCAACTAACAATATTTTTTTCTGTTTCAGATTCTGATGCATTTATAAGTTGATAATATTTGCGATGGCTGCTTGTGTCAGGACGAGGAACCAAAAATCCAGCCATCTCAGTCACTATCTTGGGTCTGGGAGAGAGCTCCTGAAGTCGGAGATGCCTACATTGAGAGATGCTTTGAGATACGGTGTTTTAATCAGGCAAATCAGTGAAAAGAACCAAAGAACCTACACAAACAAAGACATTGCCAGTGATATGACCAAAGCTGTCTTGGCACAGTACACTCTGGCTAACGCTCAGTTCAAGCCTCCAGTCATAACAAGTCAGAAGAAGATTAGTGAGAGACTGCTAGCCAGTTGGGAAAAGGCAAGAGATATCTCTCTTGGGAGAGGAAAACTTGCAGTTAAGGACAGCTTTGCCAAGCAACTGGACCAGTTATTTGACATAATTACTTGCAAGTGCCCAATTGTTCTCTGTCCTGAGTTTGGATGCGATCGTGACTGTAAATCCGAGGCCCACATCTCCTGTATTTGCAAGCGTGAACTGAAGATTCCTGTGATCGAACTGACATTTGTCAAAGCACAGAGAGAGAAGACTGGCAGTATAGGGGCTCTCATGATTTCTAGCCAAGATATTCCGGAGTCCAAGAGACAGGAGGCTGCCACAGAGAGACAGAAGAAGAGAAGAGTTGCCGAGGAAAAGAGACTTGAGAAGGCCCAGGGTGAGGTAAAAAAGGCCGATGATTAGAGTCAAGCTGATTCAGAGTTTAATGACTTCCCCATGGCTGATCCGAGTGCTGGCCAGGAGAATGGTGACTTTGTCCCTAACCCAGAAAATAATGATCCCAAACCTTCCAGGCATAAGATTCGAAATAGGAATGATATCCCGAGCATAGCTCTGGCCAGCATGCGACACCACACTGGTCTCAGAGAAACTGCAGAGATAGCAACAGCTGCCTGGATTGACGGTGGTTTGATAACACCTGATGATGTTCACCTGGTGATAGATCATAACAAAGTAAGGAGAGCTCAGGAGAAACTTGTCAGTAACCTAGAAGAGGAGTTTGATATGGGGATAAGAGAAAATGGAATCAATTGTTTGTTCTTTGATGGGAGAAGGGATGACACTAAAGTGTTCATGAAAGTTGGAGATTCTGACAAGTTGTTCCCTGCCATGGTGAAGGAGGAACACTACTCCTGCTGCAGTGAACCAGGAGGGAAGTATTTGTGGCATTTCACTCCAGAGAAAGATGACATCAGGAAACCAGCTGAGATAGTGGCAGATAACATTGTGAACTGGCTCAGAGAGAGGAACGTAGACCAGACCCTGCAGGCCATTGGCGGGGACAGCACCAACACGAACACAGGGTGGCAAGGGGGGGTCATACAGTGGATAGAGCGGAAGATTGGGAGGAAGCTGGTCTGGATTGTTTGTGACCTCCACACCAACGAGTTGCCACTCAGACATCTGATCCAGGAGCTGGATGGCAAGACTCTTTCAAACAACAGATGGTCTGGTCCTCTTGGCAAGATGCTGGACTCTGCCACTGAGTTAGAAATAAATCCGAGCTTTGAAAAAATCACAGTTGGCCCTCCACTCGTTGAGCTTGCACATACTGTCATTGACGACCTGAGTACTGACCAGTACTATGGTTACATGATTTGCAGTGCCATCAAAACTGGGGTCATGCCTGATAGACTTGCTTACCTGCAGATAGGTCCAGTCTCACATTCTAGGTGGCTCACAACGGCTCTCAGGTTCTGCAGAATTTGGGTTGCTCATCATAAACTGGAAGGGAACCAGCTTCACAACCTGAGATTTATTGTCCAATTCATCGTGAGTGTCTACTTGCCAAATTGGTTCAACACTAAGGTCAAGTCATCGTTCTCCGAAGGTCCGAGGCATGTTCTCTTCCAGCTTGAGCTCCTGAGGAGTCAGCCAAGGAAGGTTGTTCAGATTGTGGAGCAGACTGTGAGGAGATCTTCCTGGTATACTCATCCCGAGGCAGTTCTGCAGACAATGCTCTGCAGTAAAGATGAGGAGGAGAGAAGAGTGGCAGTCAAAAAGATATTGGATATGAGACTTATGAGAGGATCTGGGCATGACGAATCAGTTGGTGACGATTCCTTCAGGGTCAGGAAGACTCCTGAAGTCAATCTAGGTGCCAAGACCCTCACTGATCTCATAGATCTGGATAACATCCAGGCTGGCAGTGAGCCCCCTCTTACCTGCAGCCTCACCAATGTTCAAGTCAGAGCTTTCCTGGACAACCCCATGCATGTCCCTGCCTGGCCCTCGCACACCCAGAGTATAGAGCGTTGTGTACAGCAAGTGAGCGAGGCCCGCAGTCACGTGTACAGCCAGGAGAGGAGGGAAGGCTACATCCGAGCTCAGGTGGTCAGCAGGGAGGTGATGAGTAGAAACAGAAGCAAGAAAGACATGTTCTCTATGGTGTGCAGCAACACCGGGTCGTAGTAGTAAAACCGGTTTTTGTATTTGATGATTTTGTTTTCTAAAGGAATATTAAATTTAATAAATGTGTCAAGATCATTCGTTTCACTATTCTGGATCATTTTCATCCTAATAAATTAACCTGATACATTTACTTTACTTTAAATAAGCTATTTAGTGGTGTTGGTAAAAGGGTGGGAATACTGAATTTTCATAAGATTTCAAGTTAAAATTTACCTAGAAAAAATAAAAACTTTTCAAATCTGAAGATATCACATGATTCTGCACATAGAACTACATCATTAATACCATGGGCCGATTTTTAAAACTCAAAAAAAAATAATTCGCCTCCGTATGACACACCCTACCAGTGCACTACAGCACTTCAGCTACCCTGAAATTGTCTTGCTTATACTCTAGACGGGCAAGGGGAGACCTAATTGAGATGCATAAGTCGAGTGCCTTTACCTGGAGCTGGCGGACGCTCACCCTACAAGGGGTCACAGCTCAAGGTTGAAGAAGCCGCAAGCCCAGAAAACTGTGAGGGGTAACTTTTTCGGAGTGAGAGTTGTGAACTCTTGGAGCAATCTGCCAGAGAGTGTTGTGACGGCACTGAGTGTGATTTCTTTCAAGACCAGACTTGACAAGCACTGGAGAAGGTTCAGGTACATTCAGGAGCCGGTGCTTGCCCAGTACTTGCCAACTGTGCGCAACAGAGACGTGACCGATCGCCCAAGCGGCTAACGAGCCGATCAGTGGTGAAGAGGATAAAAGTAATGAGAATATAAGAATGGAGGAAACAGCAGCGGGCTTATTGGCCCATACTGGGCAGTCCCATTTACGCCCAACCCCTATCGCTCACATATCCACCCAACCTTTGATTGAAGCTATCCGGCGTATTCGAGTTAAGATGATGTTTGCTAACTTTTTCCACTCAGCCATTATATTTCTAAACCAATGTTTACCTATCTCGCGCCTAAATCTAAATTTATCTAATTTAAAACTACTGCTACGAGTTCGCTCCTGGTTGGATAACTTGAGTACCTTCGTTATATCACCTTTGTTTAGCCCTGACTTCCATTTAAACACCTCGATCATATTGCCCCTCACTCTACGTCTCTTTCAGTGATGCATTCATGTGTTCGTAACATTGTAGTCTATCTAACAATAGCTAGAGTCAACCTTATAGTTGTCACACTCAGGTGTTATGTAACCTATGAATGCTCATATCATGGTGAGTGTCACATGCCTGTGGCGCTCGGGAACCCGCCTGGCGTGAGGCTTGTGTTCACGTTTCCATTTCACGCAAGCTATTAATAATTTGTTAATTGTACTTATTATATTATTATTGCTCTTAGTTATTTAGGTTAATTGAATATTTATGTATGTTATTAATATGCATCATTGTCTTACTCTGTTAAGTTCAAATCAAGAGAGTATTAATTAATTATATAAAAAATCTAGCAAATGTCTGGATCACGTGAGTTGGGCGCGCTTCTCTGCTCCTCTGCGCGTCCCCACGCCACCGCAGTAGTGAAAAAATCCGTGGCATAGGTTAGACGTGTCCATTCGTTCTCCAGCCTTGACCCTTGTCTAGGGCATTATCCAGTCTTCTGCAATGCCCTAGGGGTATCAGGTATTAGTGACACGTTTAGTTAGGCCTAGAAAGGGATCCTGGTGGTATGGAATCTCCTGTTTGGTAGGGATAATCATTTTGTAGTGATTGTTGTATGTACGTGTTTCGTATGTCTTGTGTAATATAGTAATGCTAAGTAATATTTGTTTGGTCTAACTCCTTACAGTATATCTACGTCCTTCCGGCATTACTCTTATTTTATTATACAATTACTTATTCCCTTAAATTCAGGTTTGCTAATCATTACTCCATTTAAAACATAAATTGAATTAATTAATTATCTTCCCTTTTGTGATTCACTTATTTCAACTGTTCTTACTTTTCAAGTACACTTAGTTGAGCAGGTTTTTTGGTGAGGATAATTATTGCCGTGTTCCCTATTTGTTCCTTTAATTGTTAGTAACTTGGGGTAGGATTCTCTCCCCAAATATTAAGGGTAGTTGGGATCACGACAGTGAGCAACTGTGAACCTTCCTTCTCACCCTCACCTCACCACTGTTCAACACAGATAGGAGCTGTATATCTTATACTGTATTTGACAATCTAAACATATGGTTAATATTTAGAAGTTGCCAACACCTACTTATATATTGAGTCTTATAAATGGAGAAAAAAACTAAAAATATTTAATTTAACTTTTCCGTCGGAAATTTTTATTTTTCCGTGTATTTCAACCGATAGATACCCACAATATTAGCTGTTCAAAGTGGGATATTTACCAAAGTGGGCAGGGCTTTAAAGTAGAGGGTAAATGGGGGGTAAAATACTTAAAACGAACACCAAACAAATCTTTGAAAACTTTACCTAACCCTTCAAACTTTTAAAAATTTTAAGAATCACCCGAGTTTATGGATCCTTCCTCATCTGAACACCGAAAACAAAGCATAATAAACACCGAAAACACGAATAGTTTTAGGATTTTTAAAAGGTAAGGAAGCGTTAGGTCAAGTTTTCTAAATTTGTTCTCAGTATTTTACCCCACATTTTCTCTCTACTTCAAAGGCCTTTCCACTTTGAACAAGTAATATTTGTTGGTAATTTTATCGGTTAAAATACTCGAAAATTAAAAATTTCCGACGGAAACGCTATAGAATATTTTGTTTTTCACCCATTCTCCCTATAAGACTAATATATGAGGTGTTGGTAACTTCTAAATATTTACCAGGTATAAACTATAACCTAACAGTTATTTATCAGTCACAGATAATTATAATCGAAGAACATAGTACATTAGTATGACCACTGTTACAATCCATGGAACTCGACAATAACATGTACGTGCAGTACACACTGTTGCCGGCTGAAAACTATTCAACACTCCCGGCTGTGGTAATTCATTCCCTCAACTTAATAAATTATGCATCTGATCTAAAATAGTGTTAATCCTTAAATATTCCCTATACAAAACACTAATAAATATACAATGTATATGAAATAAACATACTGTACCTGGCAATGGCGATCGACAAGAGCAACGTAAGAACATAAGAATGGAGGAAACTGCAGAGGGCCTATTAGCCCATACTGGGCAGTCCCATTTACACCCCAACCCCTATTGCTCATTTATCCACCCAACCTAAGTTTGAAGCTATCCAGCGCATTCGAGTTAATGGTGATATTTGGTAACTTGTTCCACTCGTCCATTACTCTATTTCCAAACCATTGTTTACCTATTTCGCGCTTAAATCTAAATTTGTCTAATTTAAAACCATTGTTACGAGTTCGCTCCTCATTGGATAGTTTGAGTACCTTTGTAGTGTCCCCTTTGTTCAGCCCTGACTTCCATTTATACACCTCGATGATATCGCCCCTCACTCGTCTCTCGAGGGAGTGCAAATTAAGATGCTTTAACATGTCTCTGTACTCAAGGTTCCCAATGCCCGGGATTAGTCTTGTCATTCTCCTCTGAATTATTTCCAGGGATTCTATATTCTGTAATAAGGTGACCAGAATTGAACTGCGTGGAGTCTCACAAGCGCAAGATATATTTTTAAGATGACCTCGCTAGTCTTGTAACTAACACTCCTTTGTATGAACCCAAGTACTCAATTATGCTTGTTTCGAGCAAATACACATTGTTTACTTGGCTTAAGGTTCCTACATATCATTAGTCCTAAATCTTTCTCGCAGTCGGATTTCTCAATAACATCGTTGTTCATCGGGTATCTAATTTCCCTGTTTATATCTCCTATACTGAGTACTTTATATTTGTCCACATTGAATCTCATCTGCCATTTTTCAGACCACTCGAAAAATTTTTTTAGATCTTCATTGTCAGATTAAATTACACGCCCTATTTTAGTGTCATAAGCAAATTTACTTATGTTGGTGTCTACGCCGATATCTATGTCGTTTATGTATATAATAAATAATAATGGTCAGAGTACTGAGCCTTGGGGAACTCCACTAGTGACGTTGCTCCAATGGGATTTAGTGCCGTTAACACTCACTCGCTGTTTCCTGTCCTGTAACCACACGCTAATCTATTTAAGAATTTCTCCTTTAATACCACGAGCCTCCACTTTTCTTATTAGTCTTTCGTGGGGGACTCTGTCGAAGGCTTTGCTAAAGGCGAGATATACCACATCATAATTATGCTCCTCGTCCACCGATTCGAAAATAGATGAAAAGAATGTTAATAGATTAGTTAGACATGATCGCCGGCTTGTGAAGCCATGTTGGGAATCATTGATCAACTTGTGCTTCTCCAGGTGATTTCGAATAGAGTTTGAAATGATTGTTTCCAGTAATTTGCCTAAAATTGATGTTTGACTGATTGGTCGGTAGTTAGAGGATAGTGATCTATCTCCCTTCTTGAAAATCGGTATTACATTCGCTATCCTCCAGCATTCTGGTACTACACCTGTTTTTAAGGATATGTTAAACAACTTTGCTATGGGCATACTAAGCTCTTCTTTACCTTCCTTTAATACTCTGGCAAATATTTCATCCGGACCTGGTGACTTATTAGGCTTTAGTTTGTCTATTTGCTTACTAACATCGCTACTAGTCACTACTATCTCGCTTAATTTATTTTCTTCGCTATCTCTGTATAGAGTCGGTGCTCCGGGTATCATGTTTAAATTTTCGGTGGTGAAAACTGTCGAAAAATATTTATTCAGATTATTGCTCATTTCTCCATGGTTATCAGTTAGCTCACTGGTATCTGACGCTTGGTCCAATCTTTTCTCGTGTTTTAGTTTGATACCTTTGATAGAATCCTTTGGGGTTTGCCTTTGCCTCCCTTGCTATCTCCAATTCGTTATTCCTCTTTGCTTTTCTTATCTCGGTCTTAATCCTACCGGCCAATACCCTATAATAATCTCGGAAGTAAACTATCACTATCACTATTTATACCTTCCTTTGTCCAATAATATTCTTTAAATAATTATTTATCCATTTAGGGTCATTGTAGTTTGATCTGAGTTTTCTGTATGGTATGTTTTGCCTTTGTGCAATAAATTACTCATTGTTTAAATTGTTGTGGAACTCACCAACCTCAGATCTCGTTATAAGGTCTTCCTGTAAGGTGAGGTCGCCCTCTGTGAGTATATTGTGAGAAGACACCTCATGTGAGGTCATGTAGTTCACCCCCAAGCGTGATACCCCTTCTCTCAGCTGCCTCTTCAAACTATCAAAGTTTGCCCTTCCGAAATCAGGGAATTTAGTGGAATTTTCCTTACTGCTACCCTGAAATTCTAACTGGAATCTTATTTCTTTGTGATCACTGTTAGCAAGTTCGTTCCCTACCTTGGCAATATTAATGAGGTTTTCTCTGTTTGACAGAACTAAATCGAGTATATTATTACCCCGAATGGGTTCGGTTATATGTTGGCTTAGAAAACAGTCGTGGATTGTTTCAATAAAATCCTCTGATTCTGAGTTACCCGTAAGGTGAATCCAATCTATTTGGCTAAAGTTAAAATCGCCTACTATACAGACTTTGCTATGTATGGAAGCCCTGCGCATTTCATCCCAAATAAGTCACTCATTAACTCTATCAAGATTAGGAGGTCTATATATTACCCCTGTGATTAATTTTCTCTACCATCGATTAGTTCTATCCAAATTGTTTCTGCATTCCTTTCTGTTTTCATTACCTTATTCATTTCACACTTCAGATTATCCCTGACATAAATTGCTACTCCGCCTCCTTCCCTAATCTGCCTATCTGTATGGAATAATTTGTAACCTGCAATTTGGTATTCGACAGGTAACTCACGTGAGTCTAAGTTTATCCATGTTTCGATGAATGCTATTATATCGATTTTTTCGGTACATGCCCTGATTTCATATATTTTGTTTTTCATACTCCTACTGTTAGCGTAGTAGACATTTAAGTTAGTCGTGTTCTGAGTCCTCTCTTTGGGGCGTTTATATTTCAACTCCCTGCCAAATTTGTTTTGCCATAATTCCTAGCACTATTTCCCTGTAACCATTCACTATGTTTACCCCCCTCCCACTGCAGTCTCCTCCACCTCCGTGCTCATATGTTCTCTTAGCAGTTTAAAAACTTTGACATCTTTTAAACTGTCCTCTCGAGAGAACCAGCCAGGGTTGCCACCCCCTCCAGAGACAGGTGCACCCCATCCCTAGTATAAAGGTCCCTTCTGCTGTAGAAGTTGTCCCAGTTGTCAATGAATGGGACTGATATTGACTTGCAATACCCGTCATGACGGCCGTTGACACCAACTGCCCTTGACAGCCATTCATTGCCAATTCTCCTTCTAGGCAGGACACCACATATGATAGGGATCCCTCCCTTCGACCTAATACGCTCTATAGCTGTCTTTAACTTATCAAGAAGCTCCTCACTCCTACACCGGCCAATATCATTACCTCCTGCACTGAGGCAGATAATGGGTTTGTTCCCATTACCAGACAAGATATTGTCCATCCTGTCAACTATATCCCCCACCCCAGCCCCTGGCAAACACACCCTCATCCTATTTTTATTTATACCACGCTGATAACCACAAGCATATACCTGGATCACGCGCACCTACAGTGATTTATTTGCATCTATATATATATATATATATATATATATATATATATATATATATATATATATATATATATATATATATATATCTAAGCTATTAAAACCTTTATAATTTTCCCATTTGGTTATACAGTATAATGCGGTAAAAAAAATCGAGTTGTTGACTATAGTACCGGTATGAAGGGAAGAGGAGGGAAGGCGGGCGAAGAAAACCCAGTCTGCCTTATACACACTTGATAGACCACACACACACAACCTACTACATTATTATATTTCTTCTCCAGTAAGATGTAACAATGTGCTGCTATCATGTGCTGGTGTTCCGTACTGGTGTCATATGATGGTGTCATATAATGGTGCCATGTGCTGGTATCAAGTACTGGTGTCATGTACTGCTTGATATGTATTACTCTGTACATGACAACATTTCTATCTTTAGTTTATAGCCTGCAGACTGAACTAGTGTGGGACAAGTTTGCTCAAGGTTGAAAAGAAGAGACGAATTTTTGGGTCTTCTTGAATATATTTTGCCGGATCACCTGGAAATAATTTTAGCCCCCCCCCCCCCCCTGCCACCAGCTAATTTCACCTTAAGATTAACCACCGTACCCTAACGTAACGTAACCCCCCCCCCCCAGTACTGTTAGGGTTTAATCTGTGCATGATTCTTAAACCTTCTTACATGAACTTGGAAGCACTACTTAAGATTTCGTTCAGGTATCCTTTGTACAGTAGCTTGCGTTCCTTCTATATTTATTTGAAATTCCTCCAATTTCTCTATTACAGCCAGCATATACTTATTGGCTATCTACACTCACTCGAGTTTTTCTTCTGTAGGTAACTCTTGTATTACAATTCTTGTTGATTCAATATACGAGACGGTCCGATAAAAGTAAACACAAGTAAAAACCTCACTAAGTTAAATAAATCGGAACTAATTATACGCCGTTTTGTCTTCTCTTGTTCTCGCCCGCAGTGCTTCTTCACATGTCCTTCATTCCTCTTCAGTACTTAACAATTAACATCAGGAATTGTTAGCTCTTATCCTCCGCCTGTTGTCTCCTCTTGATAATTTACATAATAATACCGCTTACTGGTGAGTCATTATACTTCTCTGGCCTCTCTTCCTCAACACAAGCATCGGACCTCATCTTGACGCCTCTGGTGACAGCGATGATCCTCTCCAACTTAGACAATTCTATTTCTCTGGTAGGTAATTCCTCAAAGCCTTTTGGATTACTGTAAATTTTTCTGAGATTTGGAGATAACTTCAAAGCCAGCAAATAACCTCTGAAATACAAAGACATGAATGAATAAAGATTGTATATTGAAAAAATAAAGAATACAAAATATATTTCTAGTGTTATCAGTTAGTATTGAGCAATTAAACAGACTTAAGTGACCATAGTAACATGAAATAGAAACTAAATACAGTTAGTCTTAAAATCATCTATTAGGTGAAATTTGGAGAGGTTATGATAGATTAGGTTAGGTTAGGTTAGGATTAAGGTTAAATAATCTGGGGACTAATCTTCAGATGATATGCGTTTGTACAAACTCCAGATACCTCTCTACTAATAGATTGACTTTAATCAACTTTCTTCCTTACACTACTGACATGACTTTAATCAACTTTCTTCCATACACTACTGACATGACTTTAATCAACTTTCTTCCATACACTACTGACATGACTTTAATCAACTTTCTTCCATATACTACTGACATGACTTTAATCAACTTTCTTCCATACACTACTGTCATGACTTTAATCAACTTTCTTCCATACACTACTGACATGACTTTAATCAACTTTCTTCTATACACTACTGACATGACTTTAATCAACTTTCTTCCATACACTACTGACATGACTTTAATCAACTTTCTTCAATATACTACTGACATGACTTTAATCAACTTTCTTCCATACACTACTGTCATGACTTTAATCAACTTTCTTCCATACACTACTGACATGACTTTAATCAACTTTCTTCCATACACTACTGTCATGACTTTAATCAACTTTCTTCCATACACTACTGACATGACTTTAATCAACTTTCTTCCATACACTACTGACATGACTTTAATCAACTTTCTTCCATACACTACTGACATGACTTTAATCAACTTTCTTCCATACACTACTGACATGACTTTAATCAACTTTCTTCCATACACTACTGACATGACTTTAATCAACTTTCTTCCATACACTACTGACATAATTATCTCAGCGATAGTACAGGTCTACACACACATCATCATCACAGAGACAATTCTCGTTTACAGTTGTATCTCTCTGTCAACAAGACGTGATCATCTCCCCACCATTAGCACCTCCTTCACTTGATGACTCGTAAGACCAAATACCATCTCTCTCTCTCTCTCTCTCTCTCTCTCTCTCTCTCTCTCTCTCTCTCTCTCTTCTCCCTACACCCTCACCTCTCTCTCTCTCTCTCTCTTCTCCCTACACCCTCGCCTCTCTCTCTCTCTTCTGCCTACACCCTCACCTCTCTCTCTCTTCTCCCTACACCCTCACCTCTCTCTGTCTCTTCTCCCTACACCCTCACCTCTCTCCTCCAACCAGTATGACAGGGTACCAGGGACTGAGCGAGAGACAGGATACAATCATCTGGCGTCGTCGGAGAAGCCTCTGGGAGCACATGGGGTGAGTCTTGCGTAGGAAGAGATCATACACGTGGACACAGCCGTCATCAGTCACTGCCACGAAGACACTACTGCTGTAAGACGCCCACTGCACGCCTGCCACTGCCCCACCCATATCCAGAGTCATCAGGGGTGAGCTGTATGACAAGTATAGTCTGGGAATCAAATCTCTCTATCTCATGCTTAAAATCATCAAAGTTGTTGGTTATCAGGAAAACAGCCGAGGAAAAGAAAAGAATAAGTTGGCACATTCCCTCACCACCATTAGTGCCTGTAAGAACAACAACTTATACACCCCAGACCACAACTCCCCAAACGAGACAAAACAGAGTAAAGTGAAGACAAACTCACAGGATATACTGAAGCCAGATCTTTACAGTCCAGTCCAATGAACAGGTGATGAAGACCTTGTAGTGGTAATGGTTCCAGGCGATGTCCCTGACGGAGGCGGTGTGGGCGGGGTAGCGGGTGAGGGTGTGGGAGGGGCAAGATGTGGACAGCTGGTAAACAGAACCCGTGTCCACACCAAGCAACACCTCTGACACGTCGTCTGGTTTGAAGGCGATACATGTCCCTAGTCCTGTGTACCGAGAAGGATAAACACTACACCCGTTTATTTCTTTAATCATACCAAGCTACAGTACTACATTTTATGAACACACACACACACACACACACCACACACACACACACACACACACACCACCCACACACACCACCCACACACAAACACACCACACACACACACACACACACACACACACACACACACACACACACACCACCCACACACACCACCAACACACGCACACACGCACACCACTCCCCCCCCCCCACACACACACACACCACCCACACACACCACCCACACACCACCCACAGACATCCTGACCACCCTGGTGTGAGGACACGTCCGTTGGCCATCTTGTCGCTGCCTGGGTCATCATGAGGAAGAGTCGAGAGTTGCAGACAAAGTAAACCTTAACTTCTACTACTGAGGGAGGTCCTACAACACCAGTGAGGGAGGTCCTACAACACCAGTGAGGGAAGTCCTACAACATTAATGAGAGAGGTCCTACAACATCAGTGAGAGAGGTCCTACAACACCAGTGAGAGAGGACCTACAAAACCAATGAGGGAGGTCCTACAACACCAGTGAGGGAGGTCCTACAACACCAGTGAGGGAAGTTCCTAAAACATTAGTGAGAGAGGTCCTACAGCACCAGTGAGAGAGGTCCTACAACACTAGTGAGAGAGGCCCTACAACACCAGAGAGAGGTCCTACAACACAAGTGAGAGAGGCCTACAACACCAGTAAGAGAGGCCCTACAACACCAGTGAGTGATGTCCTACAACACCAGTGAGAGAGGACCTACAACACCAGTGAGAGAGATCCTACAACACCAGTGAGGGAGGCCTTACAACACCATTGAGAGAGGTGATACAACACCAGCGAGGGAGGCCCTAGAACACCAGTGAGAGAGGTCCTATAATACCAGTGAGAGAGGCCCTACAACACCAGTGAGGGAGGCCCTAGAACAACATTGAGAGAGGTCCTACAACACCAGCAAGGTAGGCGCTACAACACCAGTGAGAGAGGTCCTATAACACCAGTGAGAGAGGCCCTACAACACCAGTGAGAGAGGCCCTACAACACCAGTGAGGGAGGCACTACAACACCAGTGAGGGAGGCCTTATAACACCAGTGAGAGAAGTCCTATAACACCAGTGAGAGCGGTCCTATAACACCAGTGAGAGAGGTCCTACAACACCAGTGAGAGAGGCCTTACAACACCAGTGAGGGAGGCCCTACAACACCAGTGAGGAGGCCTTACAACACCAGTGAGAGAGGTCCTATAACACCAGTGAGAGAGGCCTTACAACACCAGTGAGAGAGGCCCTACAACACCAGTGAGAGAGGTCCTACAACACCAGTGACGGAGGCCTTACAACACCAGTGAGAGAGGTCCTATAACACCAGTAAGAGAGGCCCTACAACACCAGTGAGAGAGGTCCGACAACACCTGTGGGAGAGGTCCTACAAAACCAGTGACGGAGGCCTTACAACACCAGTGAGAGAGGTCCTATAACACCAGTGAGAGTGGCCCTACAACACCAGTGAGAGAGGTCCGACAACACCAGTGAGAGAGGTCATACAACTCCAGTGAGGGAGGCCCTACAACACCTGTGAGAGAGATCCTACAACACCAGTGAGGGAGGCCCTACAACACCTGTGAGAGAGGTCTTACAACACAAGTGAGAGAGGCCCTACAACACCAGTAAGAGAGGCCCTATAACACCAGTGAGGAAGGCCTTACAACACCAGTGAGAGAGGCCCTACAACACCAGTGAGGAAGGCCTTACAACACCAGTGAGAGAGGTCCGACAACACCAGTGAGGAAGGCCTTACAACACCAGTGAGAGAGGCCCTATAACACCAGTGAGAGAGGCCCTACAACACCAGTGAGGGAGGCCTTACAACACCAGTGAGAGAGGCTCTACAACACCAGTGAGAGAGGCCCTACAACACCAGTGAGGAAGGCCTTACAACACCAGTGAGAGCGGTCCGACAACACCAGTGAGAGAGGCCCTACAACACCAGTGAGAGAGGCCCTACAACACCAGTGAGAGAGGCCTTACAACACCAGTGAGAGAGGTCCTACAACACCATTGAGGGAGGCCTTACAACACCAGTGAGAGAGGCCCTACAACACCAGTGAGAGAGGCCCTACAACACCAGTGAGGGAGGCCTTACAACATCAGTGAGAGAGGCCCTACAACACCAGTGAGAGAGGCCTTACAACACCAGTGAGAGAGGCCCTACAACACCAGTGAGAGAGGTCCTACAACACCTGTGAGAGAGGTCCTACAACACCAGTGAGAGAGGCCCTACAACACCTGTGAGAGAGGTCCTACAAAACCAGTGACGGAAGCCTTACAACACCAGTGAGAGAGTTCCTATAACACCAGTGAGAGAGGTCCTACAACACCAGTGAGGGAGGCCTTACAACATCAGTGAGAGAGGTCCTACAAAACCAGTGAGAGAGGCCCTACAACACCTGTGAGAGAGGTCCTACAAAACCAGTGACGGAGGCCTTACAACACCAGTGAGAGAGGTCCTATAACACCAGTGAGAGAGGCCCTACAACACCAGTGAGAGAGGTCTGACAACACCAGTGAGAGAGGTCATACAACTGCAGTGAGGGAGGCCCTACAACACCTGTGAGAGAGATCCTACAACACCAGCGACAGAGGTCCTATAACACCAGTGAGAGAGGCCCTATAACACCAGTGAGAGAGGCCCTACAACACCAGTAAGAGAGGTCCTATAACACCAGTGAGGGAGGCCTTACAACACCAGTGAGAGAGGCTCTACAACACCAGTGAGAGAGGCCCTACAACACCAGTGAGGAAGGCCTTACAACACCAGTCAGAGAGGTCCGACAACACCAGTGAGAGAGGTCCTACAACACCAGTGAGAGAGGCCCTACACCACCAGTGAGAGAGGTCCTACAACACCAGTGAGGGAGACCTTACAACACCAGTGAGAAAGGTCCTACAACACCAGTCAGAGAGGCCCTACAATACCAGTGAGAGAGGCCCTACAACACCAGTGAGAGAGGCCCTACAACACCAGTGAGAGAGGCCCTACAACACCTGTGAGAGAAGTCCTACAATACCAGTGAGAGAGGTCCTATAACATCAGTGAGAGAGGTCCTACAACACCAGTGAGAGGGGCCCTACAACACCAGTGAGGGAGGTCCTACAACACCAGTGAGGGAGGTCCTACAATACCAGTAAGGGATGTCCTACAACACCAGTGAGGGAGGCCTAACAACACCAGTGAGAGAGGTCCTAAAACACCAGTGAGAGAGGCCCTACAACACCAGTGAGGGAGGCCTTACAACATCAGTGAGAGAGGCCCTACAACACCAGTGAGAGAGGCCTTACAACACCAGTGAGAGAGGCCCTACAACACCAGTGAGAGAGGTCCTACAACACCTGTGAGAGAGGTCCTACAACACCAGTGAGAGAGGCCCTACAACACCTGTGAGAGAGGTCCTACAAAACCAGTGACGGAAGCCTTACAACACCAGTGAGAGAGTTCCTATAACACCAGTGAGAGAGGTCCTACAACACCAGTGAGGGAGGCCTTACAACATCAGTGAGAGAGGTCCTACAAAACCAGTGAGAGAGGCCCTACAACACCTGTGAGAGAGGTCCTACAAAACCAGTGACGGAGGCCTTACAACACCAGTGAGAGAGGTCCTATAACACCAGTGAGAGAGGCCCTACAACACCAGTGAGAGAGGTCTGACAACACCAGTGAGAGAGGTCATACAACTGCAGTGAGGGAGGCCCTACAACACCTGTGAGAGAGATCCTACAACACCAGCGACAGAGGTCCTATAACACCAGTGAGAGAGGCCCTATAACACCAGTGAGAGAGGCCCTACAACACCAGTAAGAGAGGTCCTATAACACCAGTGAGGGAGGCCTTACAACACCAGTGAGAGAGGCTCTACAACACCAGTGAGAGAGGCCCTACAACACCAGTGAGAAAGGCCTTACAACACCAGTGAGAGAGGTCCGACAACACCAGTGAGAGAGGCCCTACAACACCAGTGAGAGAGGCCCTACACCACCAGTGAGAGAGGTCCTACAACACCAGTGAGGGAGACCTTACAACACCAGTGAGAAAGGTCCTACAACACCAGTCAGAGAGGCCCTACAACACCAGTGAGAGAGGCCCTACAACACCAGTGAGAGAGGCCCTACAACACCAGTGAGAGAGGCCCTACAACACCTGTGAGAGAAGTCCTACAACACCAGTGAGAGAGGTCCTATAACATCAGTGAGAGAGGTCCTACAACACCAGTGAGAGGGGCCCTACAACACCAGTGAGGGAGGTCCTACAACACCAGTGAGGGAGGTCCTACAATACCAGTAAGGGAGGTCCTACAACACCAGTGAGGGAGGTCCTACAACACCAGTGAGGGAAGTCCTACAACATAAGTGAGAGAGGTCCTACAACACCAGTGAGAGAGGTGCTACAACACCAGCGAGGGAGGCCCTAGAACACAAGAGAGAGAGGTCCTATAATACCAGAGAGCGAGGTCCTATAATACCAGTGAGAGACGCCCTACAACACCATTGAGAGAGGTGCTACAACACCAGTGAGAGAGGTTCTACAACACCAGTGAGAGAGGTCCTACAACACCAGTGAGAGAGGTCCTATAACACCAGTGAGAGAGGCCCTACAACACCAGTGAGAGAGGCCCTACAACACCAGTGAGGGAGGCCCTACAACACCATTGAGAGAGGTGCTACAACACCAGTGAGAGAGGTTCTATAACACCAGTGAGAGAGGTCCTACAACACCATTGAGAGAGGCCCTACAACACCAGTGAGAGAGGTCCTATAACACCAGTGAGAGAGGCCCTACAACACCAGTGAGAGAGGCCCTACAACACCAGTGAGGGAGGTCCTACAACACCAGTGAGGGAGGCCTTACAACACCAGTGAGAGAGGTCCTATAACACCAGTAAGAGCGGTCCTATAACACTAGTGAGAGAGGCCCTACAACACCAGTGAGAGAGGCCTTACAACACCAGTGAGGGAGGCCCTACAACACCAGTGAGGGAGGCCTTACAACACCAGTGAGAGAGGTCCTATAACACCAGTGAGAGAGGCCTTACAACACCAGTGAGAGAGGCCCTACAACACCAGTGATAGAGGTCCTACAACACCAGTGAGGGAGGCCTAACAACACCAGTGAGAGAGGTCCTAAAACACCAGTGAGCGAGGCCCTACAACACCAGTGAGAGAGGTCCTACAACACCAGTGAGGGAGGCCTTACAACATCAGTGAGGGAGGCCCAACAACACCAGTGATAGAGGCCCTACAACACCAGTGAGAGAGGTCCTACAGCACCAGTGAGGGAAGTCCTACAACATAAGTGAGAGAGGTCCTACAACACCAGTGAGAGAGGTCCTACAACACCAGTGAGAGATGTCCTACAACACCAGTGAGAGAGGACCTACAACACCAGCGAGAGAGATCCTACAACACCAGTGAGGGAGGCCTTACAACACCATTGAGAGAGGTGCTACAACACCAGCGAGGGAGGCCCTAGAACACAAGAGAGAGAGGTCCTATAATACCAGAGAGCGAGGTCCTATAATACCAGTGAGAGACACCCTACAACACCATTGAGAGAGGTGCTACAACACCAGTGAGAGAGGTTCTATAACACCAGTGAGAGAGGTCCTACAACACCAGTGAGAGAGGTCATATAACACCAGTGAGGGAGGCCCTACAACACCAGTGAGAGAGGCCCTACAACACCAGTGAGGGAGGCCCTACAACACCATTGAGAGAGGTGCTACAACACCAGTGAGAGAGGTTCTATAACACCAGTGAGAGAGGTCCTACAACACCATTGAGAGAGGCCCTACAACACCAGTGAGAGAGGTCCTATAACACCAGTGAGAGAGGCCCTACAACACCAGTGAGAGAGGCCCTACAACACCAGTGAGGGAGGTCCTACAACACCAGTGAGGGAGGCCTTACAACACCAGTGAGAGAGGTCCTATAACACCAGTAAGAGCGGTCCTATAACACTAGTGAGAGAGGCCCTACAACACCAGTGAGAGAGGCCTTACAACACCAGTGAGGGAGGCCCTACAACACCAGTGAGGGAGGCCTTACAACACCAGTGAGAGAGGTCCTATAACACCAGTGAGAGAGGCCTTACAACACCAGTGAGAGAGGCCCTATAACACCAGTGAGAGAGGTCCTACAACACCAGTGAGGGAGGCCTAACAACACCAGTGAGAGAGGTCCTAAAACACCAGTGAGCGAGGCCCTACAACACCAGTGAGAGAGGTCCTACAACACCAGTGAGGGAGGCCTTACAACATCAGTGAGGGAGGCCCAACAACACCAGTGAGAGAGGCCCTACAACACCAGTGAGAGAGGTCCTACAACACCAGCGAGAGAGGTCCTATAACACCAGTGAGAGAGGTCCTACAACACCAGTGAGAGAGGTCCTATAACACCAGTGAGAGAGGTCCTACAACACCTGTGAGAGAGGTCCGACAACACCAGTGAGAGAGGTCCTATAACACCAGTGAGAGAGGTCCTATAACACCAGTGAGAGAGGCCCTACAACACCAGTGAGAGAGGTCCTATAACACCAGTGAGAGAGGTCCTATAACACCAGTGAGAGAGGCCCTACAACACCTGTGAGAGAGGCCCTATAACACCAGTGAGAGAGGCCCTACAACACCAGTTTGAGAGGTCCTATAACACCAGTGAGGGAGGCCTTACAACACCAGTGAGAGAGGCTCTACAACACCAGTGAGAGAGGCCCTACAACACCAATGAGGGAGGCCTTACAACACCAGTGAGAGAGGTCCGACAACCCCAGTGATAGAGGCCCTACAACACCAGTGAGAGAGGCCCTACAACACCTGTGGAGAGGTCCTACAACACCAGTGAGGGAGGCCTTACAACACCAGTGAGAGAGATACTATAACACCAGTGAGAGAGGCCCTACAACACCAGTGAGAGAGGCCCTACAACACCTGTGAGAGAAGTCCTACAACACCAGTGAGAAAGGTCCTATAACACCAGTGAGAGATGCCCTACAACACCAGTGAGGGAGGTCCTACAACACCAGTGAGGGAGGCCTTACAACACCAGTGAGAGAGGTCCTATAACACCAGTGAGAGGTCCTATAACACTAGCGAGAGAGGCCCTACAACACCAGTAAGGGAGGTCCTACAACACCAGTGAGACAGGTCCTACAACACCAGCGAGAGAGGTCCTACAACACCAGTGAGAGAGATCCTACAACACCAGTGAGGGAGGCCTTACAACACCATTGAGAGAGGTGCTACAACACCAGCGAGGGAGGCCCAAGAACACCAGTGAGAGAGGCCCTACACCATTGAGAGAGGTCCTATAACACCAGTGAGAGAGGCCCTACAACACCATTGAGAGAGGTCCGACAGCACCAGTGAGAGAGGTCCTATAATACCAGTGAGAGAGGCCCTACAACACCAGTGAGGGAGGCCCTAGAACAACATTGAGAGAGGCCCTACAACACCAGTGAGAGAGGTCCTATAACACCAGTGAGAGAGGCCCTACAACACCAGTGAGAGAGGCCCTACAACACCAGTGAGGGAGGGCCTACAACACCAGTGAGGGAGGCCTTACAACACCAGTGAGAGAGGTCCTATAACACCAGTAAGAGCGGTCCTATAACACCAGTGAGAGAGGCCCTACAACACCAGTGAGAGAGGCCTTACAACACCAGTGAGGGAGGCCCAAGAACACCAGTGAGAGATGTCCTATAACACCAGTGAGAGATGTCCTATAACACCAGTGAGAGAGGTCCTACAGCACCAGTGAGAGAGGTCCTATAACACCAGTGAGAGAGGCCCTACAACACCAGTGAGAGAGGGCCTACAACACCAGTGAGGGAGGCCTAAGAACAACATTGAGAGAGGCCCTACAACACCAGCAAGGTAGGCCCTACAACACCAGTGAGAGAGGTCCTATAACACCAGTGAGAGAGGCCCTACAACACCAGTGAGAGGCCCTACAACACCAGTGAGGGAGGGCCTACAACACCAGTGAGGGAGGCCTTACAACACCAGTGAGAGAGGTCCTATAACACCAGTAAGAGCGGTCCTATAACACCAGTGAGAGAGGCCCTACAACACCAGTGAGAGAGGCCTTACAACACCAGTGAGGGAGGCCCTACAACACCAGTGAGGGAAGCCTTACAACACCAGTGAGAGAGGTCCTATAACACCAGTGAGAGAGGCCTTACAACACCAGTGAGAGAGGTCCTAAAACACAAGTGAGCGAGGCCCTACAACACCAGTGAGAGAGGCCCTACAACACCAGTGAGAGAGGTCCTACAACACCAGTGAGGGAGGCCCTACAACACCAGTGAGAGAGGCCCTACAACACCAGTGAGAGAGGCCCTACAACACCTGTGAGAGAGGTCCTCCAAAACCAGTGAGGGAGGCCTTACAACACCAGTGTGAGAGGCCCTACAACACCTGTGAGAGAGGTCCGACAACACCAGTGAGAGAGGTCCTACAACACCAGTGAGAGAGGTCCTACAACACCAGTGAGGGAGGCCCTACAACACCTGTGAGAGAGATCCTACAACACCAGTGAGGGAAGCCCTACAACACCTGTGAGAGAGGTCCTACAACACCAGTGAGAGAGGTCCTACAACACCAGCGAGAGAGGTCCTATAACACCAGTGAGAGAGGTCCTACAACACCAGTGAGAGAGGCCCTATAACACCAGTGAGAGAGGCCCTACAACACCAGTGGGAGAGGTCCTATAACACCAGTGAGGGAGGCCTTACAACACCAGTGAGAGAGGCTCTACAACACCAGTGAGAGAGGCCCTACAACACCAGTGATGGAGGCCTTACAACACCAGTGACAGAGGTCCGACAACACCAGTGAGAGAGGCCATACAACACCTGTGAGAGATGTCCTACAACACCAGTGAGAGAGGTTCTATAACACCAGTGAGAGAGGCCCTACAACACCAGTGAGAGAGCTCCTATAACACCTGTGAGAGAGGCCCTACAACACCAGTGAGAGGCCCTACAACACCAGTGAGGGAGGCCCTACAACACCAGTGAGAGGCCCTACAACACCAGTGAGGGAGGCCCTACAACACCAGTGAGAGAAGTCCTACAACACCAGTGAGAGAGGTTCTATAACACCAGTGAGAGAGGCCCTACAACACCTCCAAGGACACCAGTTCACCGGTCGTGCCTTACATCAGCCACTTCTCAACCACTGTAAATATAACTTTTCTCTTCACTTCGTATTTTTTGTTCTGTTTTGTACCCATTCTCCAATGTCGCAATACATATAAATCATTTCTGTCTATTGTACATTACATTTACAAATAAACAGACACAGCACAATACAGCACAACACAACACAGCACACAACACAACACACCTTGCATTAAAATCATTGACTCCTACAGTAAGTTATAGACTCTATAACAATGTATTAAACTTTATAATATAGAGTTTAATCCATTGTAGCATTCTGTCATTTGATAAAGACATAAATTACACAGTCAGGAACACATGGGACTTTTTATCACATGTTAAAGTATATGACGATAGGAATTAGGTGTCTGTGTGTGTGTGAGTGAACCTTACCATTCAGGCGTTGACGGCGTCGAGGCGGGGAGTCAGCAGCAGGAGAGAGCATATCCAAGGTCGAGGTCAGGTCAATAACATCACAGGGGAGGAGGGACGAGTCGGTCACCTGCCACTGAGTCACGCGCCCATCCAGTGACACAGAGTACAGACTGAGTCTATCCTGGGCCTCTGTCTCTATCCACCGCACCTGCAACACACACAGGTTAATATGTGTCCATCCATCACACCTGTAGCACGTCTAACATGTTTCTATTCGCCACACCTGTAACACGTCTAACCTGTGTCTGTCCAACACACCTGTAACACGTCTAACCTGTGTCTATCCACCACACCTGTACCACGTCTAACCTTTGTCTATCCGCCACACCTACAACACACCTGACCTGCCCACCCCACGTCTATCCTGTATCTATCCACCACACCTACAATACACCAGACCTGCCCACCCCACGTCTAACCTGTGTCTGTCCACCTCACCTGTAACACTTTTAACCTGTGTCTATCCACCACACCTACAACATACCTGACCTCCCCACCCTACGTCTAACCTGTGTCTATCCACCACACCTACAACACACCAGACCTGCCAACCCCACGTCTAACCTGTGTCTATCCACCACACCTGTAACACTTTTAACCTGTGTCTATCCACCACACCTACAACATACCTGACCTCCCCACCCCACGTCTAACCTGTGTCTATCCACCACACCTACAACACACCTGACCTGCCCACCCCACGTCTAACCTATGTCTATCCACCACACCTACAACACACCTGACCTGCCCACGCTACGTCTAACCTGTCTATCCACCACACCTACAACATACCTGACCTGCCCACCTCACGTCTAACCTGTGTCTATTCACCACACCTTCATCACAACTGACCTGCCCACCCCACGTCTAACCTGTATCTATCCACCACACCTACAACACACCAAACCTTCCCACCCCACGTCTAACCACACTCGATTCAAAAAATTATCTTTGCGATTTTGTGTGAGACAATATTATGACACAGCGGACGAAGGATTTTGACAACCCTACCGAGACAACAGGAGTCGCAGTGTTCATTCTGAAATTCATGGGACCTCCCCTAACGACCTCAGGCCAGTTGCCATTACCCCCATACCTAGTCTACTTTGTGAGGACTTTGTTTTTGAGTGGGCATTTGGCAATATGAGGACCTCCTCTACATCACACTGCTTGGTGAGTTTTCTGGATTTTCTGCACAAAAACTTGCAGAAACGTAAGACATCACTGGCCGTTGCCCTTGTGGACTTCAGGAAGGCCTTTGACCTTGTTGATCACTGCACCCTTATCAACAAGGCTATTGCACTAGGGCTGCCCACCAACCTGGTCTCATGGCTCACTGATTTCTTGAGTGGACATCGCCAGGCAGTGAGGTATCAGGGCTTGGTCTCCACATTCCAACACCTCACTTGCGGTGTTCCCCAGGGTACCAAGATGGGAGCACTGTGCTTCCTCATCCTGATCAACGACGCTCTATCGGACACTCCTCACAGGTGGAAGTACGTGGATGACTGCACTGTGGGGGTTTCAGTGGACAACACCGCACCAGATTACTCATCGCTACAAAGCACCCTGGACAGGCTACAGGCATGGACCATGGAGAACAAGGTCACCATCAACCACACCAAAATCGTAGTCATGCACATCAATACCGCCACCACTCCAGTGCAAGCCCCAGCAGTCACAGTGGGTGCCCATCCTCTCCAGCTGGTGCAGTCTGCCAAACTCCTGGGTGTAACCATAGACAACAAACTTGACTGGAAGGCCCATGTAAATAACATAGTCAAGGCAGCCTCGTACCGTCTCTACATGCTACGACGACTTAGGTCACTTGGGACACCCTCGCCAGAGCTGAGGACCATCTACAACGCCTTTATTCTCCCCAAACTAACATATGCGTCACCAGCCTGGTCGTCTTCTCTCAACTCCACCCAACAACTTCAGCTAGAGAAGGTACAGAAAAGGGCCTGCAGAATCATGCTCGGCGCAGAATGCTCTGGCTACACCAACGCTCTCTCCACCCTGAAAATGCCATCCCTCAGTGACTTCCACCACCAAGCACTGTAAAGGTTTGGCAGTGAACTACTGCACCACCCTCGTGGCGCCACCTCCTGCAGCCCCCCACCCAACTCACGCAGTCCGCCACTACAACAAAATTCAGCCCATAAGAGCCCGCACCAATAGATATAAGAACAGCACCATCCCATCTATTGTTAAAATAATAAACAACTCCTGATTTATGTACTGTACAGCCCTGTAAATGTATTCAATGCATTTTATATCATTATGTCTAAATCAAATGTAAGTCTGTATATTTTCAGCCACCGGCTGCAACTCTATTAATATACCGTTATTATTATTATTATTATTATTATTATTATACATACATACATACATACATACATACATACATACATACATACATATATACAACATACAATAATACATACATACAACATACAATAATACATACATACATATGTAATATTCAGAAATTTCAGAGTAATTTCGAATGCCCCGCCATTGGCAACACTGAGCGTTCAAGGTCATGGGAGGGGAGAGAGCGCTTCCCCCTCCTAGCGGGAGATGGTGGAATTAGGCCTATATGATATTAAATGTAGTTTACCGATTGAATAATGACGCGAGTCATGAAGTAAGGGACTATTATTGAATTTTAAATTATTATAGATCGTTTAGCAGTCTGAATAATGTTACGGGTGTCCCAAGGAGTTATTAGTTAGGCGGAAAATAAGTCACGTAGGCCTAAGCTCACGCCTTGAGAGAACGCGACGAGGCCTCTCCCCCAGTCCCGGAGAGCATTCACAGAGACAAGACGTCTCTGCGCGCTTGTCCCAGGAATAGTCACGTGGCCTAGTCACCTGTGTTGCATTATTGCAGAGTAACAAGTAAGTCTCATTCGATCTCAGACAGGGTTAGATAGGGCAGTGATAAAGTAAACTAGAGCTAACAGTGAGTTCATTTCAGGGTTTCCGTGAGAACCCACTTGACTGGAGTTGACCGGAGATTGACTGCCGTTTGAGACTGCCGTTGATGATTGAGGGTGGCGATTGTCGCCATTGGACCGAGCAAAGTAGGCCTGTCACTGTTTAGCGGGGTAGCAAAGGATCTCTTGAGTGAACGAGTGCTCCCGACAACTAAACGTCCCGGGACCAGCAGTGGGTGATCAGTTCTTACCACTCCGGGCACATCACCACGTGTCCCGAGCTGCTAGCGAAACCCTCTTGCTAACGGGACGCTAAAGCTTCTCTCAACTGTACAAGGTCTGATCGGCTCACTCCCGTCCGCTTTATGGACGCACTGGGAGTACACTGAGGCTATCTGAGTAGACTAATGGTCACACACTGAGACCGTGAGTCTAGGTCTCTAGGAGATACCTGGAGGAACATTTTCCCTCCCTTATTACGGGTGTAGTTTAATAGTTTCTAGATAATTTTGATAATATTGTGTTGAATGTTTGTGCCATCAAGTGGAACCAGAGTGATACTGTGATTTGATTCTTTTAATGCCTCTGATTGTTCTTCATAATTCTGATCTCAGGTATAACCTTGTTCCCCAGAGTAGTGGTTAGGTTAGGTTAGGAAGTGTGCATCTGTTGGGGTGCTATAATTTTGTTGAGTGCCCTTAAGGCCTATTCATTGTAGAGTATTTAATTTCTTATTTTTATTACCATTTCCTCAGTGACTGAGATAATTTTGTTGAGTGCCTTTAAGGCCTATTCATTGTACAGTATTTAATTTCTTATTTTTATTACCATTTCCTCAGTGACTGATATAATTTTGTTGAGTGCCCTTAAGGCCTATTCATTGTAGAGTATTTAAGTTCTCATTTGTATTACCATTTCCTCAGTGACTGATATATTACTGTGTGAAAGCCTGTAAGGCCTGTTTCATGTGTGCACGCAACAGTTCTTAATACTTCAAATTTATTGTTGCCTGAGTTTCTTCATAATTTCTAGATCCTGTATAACTTTTATTCCCCAGAGTAGTGTTTAAGTTCAAGCTAAGAGGTGGGCATATTGGTGTACCACTATTGGATTGTGTTTGTAGTGTTGGAGGGACTATAAGTGTCTAAATGTAACAGTGTGTCTCATTCATCCCAGTCACAGACGCTATCCTTCCACGGGTCACGGACAATTTATTTGTTAGTAGAGTAAGTATTCTTGTGCTGGTTCGGGATTTTTCTCAAAGGGGCGCTTCCACTGCCATTACCATCTATTAATTTTAAATAAACCCCAAGTCAAGTGAGAAATTAAAGTCCAGTAAATTCCGACCGGTTACACATACATACATACATACATCCTTGACCACCAGAGGGTCAAGACCTATCAAGCGCTACTCCTGCTTGGCCAATGTCGGCCCATTCCCTCTCCCCGACCCATCCTCACTACCGGGATATCAACGTAATCAAAAGCGACAATTTCGATTCGGAAAGAAGTGAATTCAGCACTAGACAGTACCAGTGAGAGCAGTGACCCACCAGTGAGATGAGCACCACTGGGAACCGACCACCATCTTCTGACCAGGCAGTGTTAATCAGTCCACTATGGGAACAATAGTGGGTTGGCTTTACACCTGACTACAAGATAATACAACACCACCCAGCAGAGAGTGAGGTATTGTGACACCACACCACACCACACGGTGTCTCCATGACCACGTGAGGTCCTTTATATCAACACCCGATGACGAATTACTACACCACGTGAACACCACACCACCTAGTGTTTCAATGACCAGCCCAGGCCCGGGCCATCAACTGTAAACTATAATAATTTGTTTGTTCAATTCATGTTCTTTCTCCTTTTAGTAATGAAAGATTTTGTTAAACGACCCACCCACCCCATGTCTTTGTACAGTATGTAATAAGTCATTTTTATCCAATATATATTTTCAGCCTTCGGGCTGCTGAACTTTTCAATAAACTGTTAATTATTATTATTATTATTATTATTAATATTACATACATACATACTTGTACACATACATACATACATACATACATCCTTCACCACCGAAGGGTCAAGACGTACCTGGCGCTCCTCTCAGAGCAGCCAGGTCAACTGTTAAGTTGGCCCATACCAACTCCCTCCCCTGAACCCTCCTCCCCACAGGAATATCAACACGTTCTCGCCAGAAGTTACAATTTCATTTAGGAAAGGAATGGGACCAGTGTTGAACAGAGGTGAACAATGGTGAACAGTGCTTAGGTCAGTGAGAACAACTCAACAGTAACAGTCGTACCCAAGCTAACTGGTCCCAGGTACCCAGTGATAACGGCCCGTGAGACCCAACAACAACCAGCGATGTGTTAATCCGTCTACGATAGGAAGGCCTGGGACCACACCTCACTCATATAACACCATCTGTGAGGGAACTACTACACCACGTCAGGTCCCTCATAACACCATCTGTGAGGGAGTTACTACACCAGAGACCCCTCATAAGACCATCTGTGAGGGAATTACTACACCACGTCATGTCCCTCATAACAACATCTGTGAGGGAATTACTACACCACGTAAGGCCCCTCATAACACCATCTGTAAGGGAATTACTACACCACGTGAGGCCACTCATAGCACCATCTGTGAGGTAATTACTACACCACGTGAGGTCCCTCATAACACCATTTGTGAGGGAATTACTACACTATGTGAGGTCCCTCATTACACCATATGTGAGGGAATTACTACACCACGTGGTCCCTCATAACACCATCTGTGAGGGAATTACTACACCACGTCAGGTCCCTCATAGCACCATCAGTGAGGGAACTACTACACCACGTGAGGTCCCTCCTAACACCATCTGGGAGGAAGTTACTACACTACGTGTTTGCTGTTCAACACCTACATTAATCTGTATGTTCACTGTATGTTCCTTTACCTTTCTCTAATGAAGGCTTTTGTTAAACCACCAATGTATGTAATAAGTCATTTATGTCCAATGTATATTTTCAGCCTTCGGGCTGCAGAACTTTTTCAATAAACCGTCAATTATTATTATTATTACATACATACATACATACATACGTACATACATACATACGTACATACACAAACACATACATACACACACACACACACAGACACACACACACACACACACACATACACACACATATATATAAGAGCCCGCACCGATAGATATAAGAACAGCACCATCCCATCTATTGTTAAAATAATAAACAACTCCTGATTTATGTACTGTACAGCCCTGTAAATGTATCCAATGCATATTTTATCATTATGTCTAAATCAAATGTAAGTCTGTATATTTTCAGCCACCGGCTGCAACTCTATTAATAAACCGTTCATTATTTTATATATATATATATATATATATATAATATATATATATATATATATATATATATATATATATATATATATATATATATGTCTGCAAATAAATCACTGTAGGTGCGTGTGATCCAGGTATATGCTGATAACCAAAAGGAAAAAGAAAACACTAGGTGTTTTCTTTTTCCTTGTGGTTATCAGCATATATATATATATATATATATATATATATATATATGTATATATATATATATATATATATATATATATATATAATATATATATATATATATATATATATATATATATATATGTATATATATATATATGTATATATATATATATATATATATATCTATATATATATATATATATATATATATATATATACAGTAGATCTATATATATATATATATATATATATATATATATATATATATATATATATATATATATATTATTATTATTATTATTTTTATTACAAACATACCCGTGTGACAGGATGGAGGTGTTTGCCATTCCCGGGTGTGGAGTAGATGATTGTGGGTGAGTGGACAGAGGTAACATCGTATACTACCACAGTGCCATCGTTCCACCCGGCACTCACCATGTTCCCGTACTACCGCAACCACCACAGAGAAACAGAGAATGCCTCAGTAAGACGTCAAACAAACAAACAAAAAATAATAATAAATAAATATATGTAATATTCAGAAATTTCAGTGTAATTTCAAACGCCGCGCCATTGGCGATGCTGAGTTCAAGGTCGTCTGAGGGAAGATCGGTCTCCCGCTACGAGGGAGAGGTTGCGGAACTAGGCTTAAACAATATTAAATGTAATTTACCGAGTTAATAGGGACGCGAATCATGAAATTAAATATCAGTTATTAAATTGAAAATAATTATAGATCGTTTCCCAGTCTGAAAATGTTATGTATGTCCTAATTGAGCTGTTAATCGTCTGGTAAATAAGTCACTCCTGGGAAGCGTGAACCAGTGAGCAAGCGTGGCTGGGGAGTTGTGAGAGAGGTCAAGGACCACCTCTGTGCTGTACCCAGGAGAGACGGATCGCGTGACCAGGTTCCTTCGTTTATTTAGCATCAGTATTAACAAGTAAGTTTTATTCAATCTCAGACAAAGCTACACGGGCGTTAGGAACAAACGGTGATGTGAGACAATAGCTAACAGCCCGGGTTTTTCAGGGTACTGTAGACCCCACACGGTATGATAACGTCCACTGGCGGTATGAGACAAGAGTGGTGAAGCGAGCTGTATGACCGTCCACTGACCAGGGTTTGAGCCACCTGTTGAATATGGTGAGAGTTGGAGTAAACCCAGCTGTCTAGGTGCCCAACTAACGATGTGACGATCGTTTGGGGTCATCAGCTCTCCTCTCCCTCGGCTCACAACACCACATATCTTCAAGCAGCTTAGTGAAAACCTTTTACTAACGGGAAGCTAAAGCTTCTCTCAACTGTACAAGGTCTGAGTGGCTCACTCCCTTCCGTTTCATGGATGTACTGGGGGTAAAGTGAGGCCAGCTGAGTGATACAGGGCCGCACACTGGGACCAAGAGTCAGTGGAAATTAGAGGTACATTTCCAAGGTTGAGAAAGGCTGATTTGGGGCTTAAACTATGGGTGCCTGTTGGTTGTGCCTTAAAAAACTACGGAGTGCAGGTGGAATCTATGTGTTAGGTTAGGAAGCATGGTTCACGGATATTGGTGGACTCAGTAACTTCTTAATAATAGTGATAATATTTTTGTGTGTAGTTAATACTATTTTTTCAGTTACTGATGTTGTCTTGCTGTGTGTAGTTAATATTTCTTAAATAATTTTGAGAGTATTGTTTTTTAATGTCTGTGTCGTTAATTGAAGCCAGAGAATGAGGGAACTGTTTTTCAGATGAGTTTTCTCCCTTGTGTTGCAAGTGATACTGTGATTTAGTTCCTTTAATGCATTTAATATTTCTTTATAATTTCAATCTCAAGTATAACCTTTGTTCCCCAGAGTAGTGTAAGTTAGGTTAGGAAGTGTGCATCTGTTGGGGTAATATAATTTTGTTGAGTGCCCTGAAGGCCTATTCAGGGTGGAGTTAATAAGTTCTTATTTTTTTATACCATTTTCTCAGTGCTTGATATAATTTTGTTGAAAGCCCTTAAGACCTGTTCCATGTGTGTAAGCAACACTTCTTAATACTGTGAATTTATCGTTGTCTAATGAGACATTGTCTTGAGTTTCTAATAATTTCAATATCTTGTATAACTTTTATTCCCCAAAGTAGTGTTTTAAGTTCAGGTTAAGAGGTGCGCATATGTTGGTGTACCATTATTTGATTATGTCTGTAGTGTTGGAGGGAATATAAGTGTCTAAATTTTACAGTGTGTCTAATTCATCCCAGTCACAGACGCTATCCTTCCACGGGTCACGGAGAATTCATTTTGTTAGTAAATTTAAGTGTTCTTGTGCTGGTTCGGGATTTCTCTCCAAGGGGGCGCTTCCACTGCAATTACCATCTAATAATATTTAATAAACTCCAAGTTAAGTGAGAATTAAAGGTCCAGTAATTCCGACCAGTTACATATATATTAAATAAAAAAATAAATGTAAATAAAACTCATTCACATTTGCACCTGTGATTTAAGTACAAGTGGTGTAGGTGTACTGTACCTTGAGGTGTAGGTGTACTGTACCTTGGGGTGGAGGTGTACTGTACCTTGGGGTGTAGGTGTACTTTACCTTGGGGTGTAGGTGTACTGTACCCTGGGGTGTAGGTGTACTGTACCTTGAGGTGTAGGTGTACTGTACCTTGGGGTGTAGGTGTACTTTACCTTGGGGTGTAGGTGTACTGTGCCTTGGGGTGTAGGTGTACTGTACCTTGGGGTGTAGGTGTACTGTACCTTGGGGTGTAGGAGTACTGTATCTTGGGGTGTAGGTGTACTGTACCTTGGGGTGTAGGTGTACTGTACCTTGGGGTGAAGGTGTACTGTACCTTGGGGTGTAGGAATACTGTACCTTGGGGTGTAGGAGTACTGTACCTTGGGGTGTAGGTGCACTGTACCTTGGGGTGTAGGTGTACTGTACCTTGGGGTGTAGGAGTACTGTACCTTGGGGTGTAGGTGTACTGTACCTTGGGGTGTAGGAATATTGTACCTTGGGGTGTAGGTGTACTGTGCCTTTGGGGCGTAGCTGTACTGTACCTTGGGGTGTAGGTGTACTGTACCTTGGGGTGTAGGTGTACTGTACCTTGGGGTGTAGGAATACTGTACCTTGGGGTGTAGGTGTACTGTACCTTGGTGTGTAGGTGTACTGTACCTTGGGGTGTAGGTGTACTGTACCTTGGGGTGTAGGTGTACTGTACCTTGGGGTGTAGGTGTACACAGGTAACACCAGAGTGGGCGTGGAATATCCTCTCAGGTGTAGTCGGGTTCTTTAGCGTGTAGAGGCAGAGCATCCCAGCCCCTTCACCCACACCAGCCTCTCCTGCCAGACACAGCGTCATACATATGGTACTTATACAGGACATAAAGTATACATAATATCAATCATGTTACATATACTGGACATAAAGTATACATAATATCAACCATGGTACATATACTGGACATAAAGTATACATAATATGAACCATGTTACATACACAGGACATTAACATACAACACCTGTATACAGTTTTCTCAACTTGTGGCTTCTTCAACCTGAGGCTGTGACCTTGACTTACTCTCTCTATTGAATTCTTCACCTTATGATGTTAACATTAATTTATTTATTGTATAAAAGGATACACATGCGGTATACAGTGCTCTATCGGCCCTGACACTGACCATTGGTGTAGGCGGCGGCGAAGAGGTCACGGTAGACAGGGCTCCAGCAGATATCGGAGACCACAAAGGGACGGCTAGTGTCCGAAGCGAACTTCCAGAGCGGCAAAAGCGATCCATGTAGAGGGTGGTAGTCATCGCCCCCGTCCTCCCAGTACATAAAGTCTGCAACATACTGTAAATATTGATTTTGGGGGGTTTATTTTTGCACATTATGAATGTCATAAAAGAAAGTGAATTAATAATTATCAGAAGAGATATTTACCCTTTATATTGGAATAATGAAATGTAGTTATTGTAATAATAGAATACTGCAGGTCTTTATTAGGTAATATATCCTATTTACTTGTATAACACAACACTCATCATGACCAGCATCTCCCTACTGGCCACACGGGCTAACAGCAAAACCCACTAGCTATATAGGGCTATTACATCAACTTGTTCAGTGAAGCACCGAACACTTTCCATAAAAGAGTGACGCACTTAAACTATTTTAGACAAGTTATGTGCTGAAAAAAATTCTCCCCAACGTCGAGAAAAGCATACTGTACTCGTCAAATTAAAAATACTGTGTGAAAATCGCAATTCCCACAAGCAAATTGTGGTTTTCTCACAGTAAGGAAGAACTTTTACTCAATACAGTATCAGTCGAAAATAGTTGCTCTAGGTGCATCGCTTTTGTTAAGTATTATACCCTGGACAATGTCGTCGTATATATTCTGGTTGATCATCCTCTCTAAGATGACGGCAGCCTGGCGGAGTCCTGGCAGGTTGAGGGATACCTTGCTCGGCGCCTCTGTTGGCTCGGGTGCCAATAAGGTTGTAGTCGCCAGGTTGAAGCACTGTAACAGTTAACTTGGGGCTCAGTCAACATAACAAGAGAACAGTGACACACCTCACACGTCATACTGTTTGTCTACTCACAGAAACAACTGAAGAGTTTAATAAGTTCTACATAAACTAACACAGAAGTCTAATGAAACTCTTATTCGTGTCATAATATATTTTGTACTTTGGTCTCAGTCATTAACTCCAAAGAATTCCTTTAGATCAGGTGATTAAAAATGATCTTCTCAATCTTAAACTTTATGAAAAAACTAACACAGCTACGGCGAAAACCAATGTATAATAATTAAGAAAAGTGAATTTTGTTTTAGTTTTCAAGTTGTAAAAGTTTGACGTCAATTTCTTTCGTGGTCCTACAGACACCAAGGCAGTATTGCTCACCATACTGTACTTTTCTAACTCACTAATATTATTTCCTTCAAATGATCCAAAAATTGCCCAGTGGTGGAACAGACACTTCATTTCTAACTGCAGCCCAAGAGGAAAAAGTAGCTTTGTTATGTTTTCATGTTAACTGTTCACCTTCCAGCTTATTTCACCTGAAGATTAACCACACTAAAGCTACCTGAGGAGCTAGGTCAGGTCAGGTCAGGTTAGGTTAGGTTAAACATTCAAGTGAAATAAGGTCAAGAACCAACCTCTAGATTTAAGCAGGTGAATGACGATAACTCTGGGGAATGGAAGGTTGTGAGGAGAGGGACGACCAAACAGGTGGTGAAGAAACACACCAAGGATACGACAACAACAGCTAAGTGTACTAACTCGTTTAGTCCCTTGATAGACGAATTGGTCGTTAGTACAGTCAGGGACAGGACTGACAAGGAAGGTGTAAAAACTTGAATTGTTGGTGACTCACAGGTAAGGTACTTGGACAGAGCCTTTTGTGGTATAAATAAAAATAGGATGAAGCTATGTTTGCCAGGGCCTGGGGTGGGGGATGTAGTTGACAGGATGGACAATATGTTGACTGGTAATGGGAACATACCCATTATCTGCCTCAGTGCAGGAGGCAATGATATTGGCCGGTGTAGGAGTGAAGAGCTTCTTGATAAGTTCAAGACAGCCATAGATCGCATTAGGACTAAGGGAGGGATCCCTATCATATGTGGTGTCCTGCCTATAAGGAGAGTTAACAATGAATGGTTGTCAAGGGTAGTTGGTGTCAACGGCCGTCTTGACGGATATTGCAAGTCAATATCAGTCCCACTCGTTGACAACTGGGACAACTTCTACGGCAGAAGGGACCTTTATGCTAGGAATGGGGTACACCTGTCTTGGGAAGGGGTGGCAACCCTGGCGGGGCCTCTAGAGGGGGCAGTTCAAAAGATATTGAAGTCTTTAAACTGCTAGAGGAACATATGGGCACGGGGGTGAGGGAGACTGCAACGGGAGCGGGTAAACAAAGTGAAAGATTACAGGGAAATAGTGTTAGGAATGATGACAAAACTAAATTAGACAGGGAGTTTAAACCTAAACGCGGTAAAGGAAGGACTCAGAACACGACTAACTTAAATGTCTACTACGCGAACAGTAGAAGTATGAGAAACAAAATGGATGATATTAGGGCCTTGGTATGTACCGAAAAAATCGATATAATAGCATTCACTGAAACATGGATCAACCTAGACTCACCAAATTGCGGATTACAAATTGTTCCATACTGATAGGCCGTCCAGGAAAGGAGGCGGAGTAGCCATCTATGTCAGGGATAATCTGAAGTGCGAAATAAATAAGGAAATAAAAACTGAGCGGAATACAAAAACAATTTGGATAGAATGAATCGACGGTAGGGAAAAATTAATCATAGGAGTAATATATAGACCTCCCAATCTTGATAGAGTTAATGAGCGACTTATCTGGGATGAAATGCACAGGGCTTCCATACACAACAAAGTCTGGGAATGGGACAACTGGCCGCTGCCATCTGGTCGCCGAGGACTGGGGATAAACTGCAAACGCCTAATTTTGCGCTCTCAAGGCAGGTTAGGTTAGGTTAGGTTAGGTTAGGTTAGGTTAGGTTAGGTTAGGTTATGTTAAGTTAGGTTAGGTTAGGTACTTCATGGGCTGCGGCCAGATGGCGGCGGCCATTCGTCCTAGACCCACAAAGTCTGTATAGTAGGCGATTTTAACCTTGGCCAAATAGATTGGACTGACCTTACGGGTAACTCAGTATCAGAGGATTTCCTCGAAACGATCCAGGACTGTTTCCTAAGTCAACATATAACCGAACTCACCCAAGGTAGTAATATACTCGATTTAGTTCTGTCGAACAGGGAAAACCTCATTAGCAATGTCGAGGTAGGGAACGAACTTGCAAACAGCGATCACAAAGAAATTAGATTCCAGTTAGATTTTCAGGTCAGACGTAAAGGGAATTCCATTAAAGTCCCAGATTTCAGAAGGGCAAACTTTGATAGTTTAAAGAGGCAGCTGAGAGAGGGGGTGTCAGGTGTCAAGTAATTTACCTGTCGAATACCAAATTACAGGTTACAAATTATTCCATACCGATAGGCAGATTAGGAAAGGAGGCGGAGTAGCAATTTATGTCAGGGATAATCTGAAGTGTGAAATGAATAAGGTAATGAAAACAGAAAGGAATGCAGACACAATTTGGATAGAACTAATCGATGGTAGAGAAATTAATCACAGGAGTAATATATAGACCTCCTAATCTTGATAGAGTAAATGAGTGACTTATTTGGGATGAAATGCGCAGGGCTTCCATTCACAGCAAAGTCTGTGTAGTAGGCGATTTTAACTTTAGCCAAATAGATTGGAATGACCTTACGGGTAACTCAGAATCAGAGGATTTTATTGAAACAATCCACGACTGTTTTCTAAGCCAACATATAACCTAACCCATTCGGGGTGATAATATACTCGATTTAGTTCTGTCAAACAGAGAAAACCTCATTAATATTGCCGATGTAGGGAACGAACTTGCTAACAGAGATCACAAAGAAATTAGATTCCAGTTAGAATTTCAGGGCAGCCGTAAGGAAAATTCCACTAAAGTCCCTGATTTCGGAAGGGCAAACTTTGATTGTTTGAAGAGGCAGCTGAGAGAAGGGGTATCACGCTTGGGGGTGAACTACATGACCTCACATTAGGTGTCCTCTACAATGTACTCACAGAGGGCGACCTCACCTTACCGGAAGACCTGATAACGAGATCTGAGGTTGGTGAGTTCCACGACAATTTAAATAATGAGTTACTTAATGCACAAAGGCAGAACATACCATACAAAAAACTCAGATCAGACAACAATGACCCTAAATGGTTAAATAATTATTTAAAAAACATTATTGGCCAAAGGAAGGCTATAGGTAGAAGGATAAATATTGGCGAAACTTACCTCTGGGAGTATTATAAGGTATTGGCCGGTAGGGTCAAGACCGAGATAAGAAAAGCCAAGAGGAACTATGAACTGAAGATAGCAGGGGAGGCGAAAACAAACCCCAAAGGATTCTACCAAATGTATCAAACTAAAACACGAGATAAGATTGGACCAATACGTTCAGATACCAGCGAGCTAACTGATAACGACGGAGAAATGAGCAATAATCTGAATAAATATTTTTCAACAGTTTTCACCACCGAAAATTTAAACATGATACCCGAGGCACCGACTCTATTCAGAGATAGTGAAGAAAACAAATTAAGCCAGATAGTAGTGACTAGTAACGATGTTAATAAGCAAATAGACAAACTGAAGCCTAATAAGTCATCTGGTCCAGATGAGATATTTGCCAGAGTATTAAAGGAATGTAAGGATGAGCTTAGTATGCCCTAAGCAAAGTTGTTTAACATGTGATTAAAAACAGGTGTAGTACCAGAATCCTGGAGGATAGCGAATGTAATACGGATTTTCAAGAAGGGGGGATAGATCACTATCCTCTAACTACCGCCCAATCAGTCTAACATCAATAGTAGGTAAATTGATAGAATCAATTATTTCAAACTCTATTCGAAACCACCTGGAGAAGCACAAGTTAATCAATGATTCCCAACACGGCTTAACAAGCGGGCGTTCATGTCTAACTAATCTATTAACATTCTTTTCGTCAATTTTCGAATCGGTGGAAGAGGGGCACAATTATGATGTGGTATATCTCGACTTAAGCAAAGCCTTCGACAGAGTCCCCCACGAAAGACTAATTAGAAAGATAGAAGCGCATGGCATCAAAGGTAATATCCTTAAATGGAATAGGGCGTGGTTACTGGACAGGAAACAGGGAGTGAGCATAAACGGCACTAAATAGCATTGGAGCAACGTCACTAGTGGAGTTCCCCAAGGCTCAGTACTTGGACCATTATTATTTATTATATACATATACGACATAGATATCGGCATAGATAGCAACTGTAAATTTGGTGATGACACTAAAATAGGAAGTGTAATTAAATCTGGCGAGGACTCTGCAAAACTACAGAATGATCTAAAAAAAAATCTCGAATGGTCGGAAAAATGGCAGATGAAATTCAATGTGGACAAATGTAAAGTACTCAGTATAGGAGATGTAAACAGGGAAACCAGTTACCAGATGAACAACGATGCCATTGCGGAATCCGACTGCGAGAGAGATGTGTTTTTGCTCGTAACAAGGCTGATAAAGTACTTGGGTTCATACAAAGGAGTGTTAGTTACAAGACTAGCAAGGTCATCTTAAAATTATATCTAGAGCTTGTGAGACCTCACCTGGATTACGCAGTTCATTTCTGGTCACCGTATTACACAATGGATATAGAATCATTGGAAAGAATCCAGAGAAGAATGACAAGACTAATCCCGGGCATTAGGAACCTTGAATACAGAGACAGGTTAAGGCATCTTAATTTGCACTCCCTCGAGAGACGTAGAGTGAGGGGCGACGTGATAGAGGTGTATAAATGGAAGTCAGGGTTAAACAAAGGGGACGTTATGAAGGTACTCAAACTATCCAACCAGGACGAACTCGTAACAATGGTTTTAGATTAGACAAATTTAGATTTCGGCGTGAAATAGGTAAACACTGGTTTGGAAATAGAGTAGTGGATGAATGGAACAAGTTACCAAATATCATCATTAACTCGAATACGCTGGATAGCTTCAAACATAGGTTGGAAGCTTATATGAGCAATAGGGGTTGGGTATAAACGGCACTGCCCAGTATGGGTCAATAGGCCTGCTGCAGTTTCCTCCATTCTTATGTTCTTATGTTCTTAACCAACAACACTCACATTTTTACGAATAAACCCAACCACCGTCTCACTCCCCTGTTGCTCCTTCTCTGCGTCTTTTTGTTTCTCAAGCAGAACAAACTCGTGGTGTCTCTCGTAGGCGTCGTAGATGGTGCTCCTCCCGACGTTTCCTGTGAAGTAGGTGTTGGGGGGCGGGTCTGTCTGTATTTTCAAGTTCTGTAACACACACAAACACGCACACAAAGATGAATTATACATATTGAATATTTCCGTGTATAATGAGGTAATAATCAATGGATATATATTTCACAGTATTATACTCTGGCAATATACTTTACTATACACGTAAATATCGAATGCTATAGTGATTAGCTTAGCTGTCCGATCAAATTATTTCACCCAAAAAGATTAATCACTTTAACACAAACCTAACTATAACCTAACTTAACCTAACCTAACGATAACCTAACCAACCTAACATAACAATAACCCTTTCTAACCTAACCTAACGATAACCTTGTCTAACCTAACCTAATCGCCACCAAGTAACGTTATCTGGGGACCTAGGTGTGTATGTTGACAATGAGCTGAAGTTCTCGGGCCATTGCGAGAAGGTGAATCAGGCAACTAAATTATTGGGTCTTATAAGAAGGTCGTTCAGATATCTAGACCAACAGTCCCTCGCAACGATCTTCAAGATTAAAGCGCTTCCCCGTCAAGAGTAATGTCACCCCGTCTGGTCCCCGAGATATGCTAGGGACTGTCAGTTGATTGAAAATATCCTAAGGAGGGCCACCAGACTGGTGCCTGCACTTCGGCACCTCAGCTACCCTGAGAGATTAGAGCGCCTAAAATTGCTTATCTTATACTACAGACGGGCGAGGGGTGACTTAATTGAGGTGTATAAACATCTCAAAGGGCACTACTCAGTCGAGTGCCCTTACCTGGAGCTGGCGGACGCTCGCCCCACAAGAGGTCACAGCTCAAGGTTGAAGAAGACGCAAGTTCAGAAAACTGTGATGGCAGACTTTTTCGGAGTGAGAGTTGTAAACTCTGGGAACAATTTGCCAGAAAGTGCTGTGACGGCACCGAGTATGAGCTCTTTCAAGACCAGACTTGACCAACACTGGAGCAGGCTCAGGTATATTCAGGAGCCGGTGCACGCCCAGTACTTGCCAACAGTGCGTAACAGAGACATGACCGATCGCCCAAGCGGCTAACGAGCCGATCAGTGGTGAAGAGGATAAAAGTATAAGTAAAAGTAAATTGTTTAATTGACAGGCGTAATAAACTGTGGGCTAATCCTCAGTTAATGTTAAATAAGTCATATTAAATTACTTCAACACCACTCGTACCTTCAACACCACTCGTACCTTCAACTCCACTCTTTTCTTCAACACCACTCGTACCTTCAACACCACTCGTACCTTCAACACCACTCGTACCTTCAACACTACTAGCACCTACAACACCACCAGTACCTTCAACACCACTCGTACCTTCAACACCACTCGTACCTTCAACACCACCAGTACCTTCAACACCACTCGTACCTTCAACCCCACTCGTACATTCAACACCACTCGCACCTTCAACATCACCAGTACCTTCAACACCACCAGTACCTTCAACACCACTCGTACCTTCAACACCACCAGTACCTTCAACACCACTCGTACCTTCAACACCACTCGTACCTTCAACACCACTCGCACCTACAACACCACCAGTACCTTCAACACCACTCGTACCTTCAACACCACCAGTACCTTCAACACCACTCGTACCTTCAACCCCACTCGTACATTCAACACCACTCGCACCTTCAACATCACCAGTACCTTCAACACCACCAGTACCTTCAACACCACTCGTACCTTCAACACCACCAGTCCCTTCAACACCACTCGTACCTTCAACACCACTCGTTCCTTCAACACCACTCGTACCTTCAGCACCACTCGTACCTTCAACACCACTCGTACCTTCAACACCACCAGTACCTTCCATACCACTCGTACCTTAAACACCACTCGTACCTTCAACACCACCAGTACCCTCAATACCACTCGTACCTCCAACACCACTCGTACCTTCAACACCACTCGTACCTTCAACACCACCAGTACCTTCAACACCACTCGTACCATCAACACCACTCGTACCTTCAACACCACTCGTACCTTCAACACCACCAGTACCTTCAACACCACTCGTACCTTCAACACCACCAGTACCTTCAACACCACTCGTACCTTCAACACCACTCGTACCTTCAACACCACCAGTACTTTCAATACCACTCGCACCTTCAACACCCCTCGTACCTTCAACACCACTCGTACCTTCAACACCACTCGTACCTTCAACACCACTCGTACCTTCAACACACCAGTACCTTCAACACCACTCGAACCTTCAACACCACCAGTACCTTCAACACCACCAGTACCTTCAACACCACTCGTACCTTCAACACCACTCGTACCTTCAACACCACTCGTACCTTCAACACCACTCGTACCTTCAACACCCCTCGTACCTTCAACACCACTCGTACCTTCAACACCACCAGTACCTTCAACACCACTCGTACCTTTAACACCCCTCGTACCTTCAACACCACTCGTACCTTCAACACCACTCGTACCTTCAACACCCCTCGTACCTTCAACACCACTCGTACCTTCAACACCACTCGTACCTTCAACACCACTCGTACCTTCAACACACCAGTACCTTCAACACCACTCGTACCTTCAACACCACTCGTACCTTCAACACCCCTCGTACCTTCAACACCACTCGTACCTTCAACACCACCAGTACCTTCAACACCACTCGTACCTTTAACACCCCTCGTACCTTCAACACCACTCGTACCTTCAACACCACTCGTACCTTCAACACCCCTCGTACCTTCAACACCACTCGTACCTTCAACACCACTCGTACCTTCAACACCACTCGTACCTTCAACACACCAGTACCTTCAACACCACTCGAACCTTCAACACCACCAGTACCTTCAACACCACCAGTACCTTCAACACCACTCGTACCTTCAACACCCCTCGTACCTTCAACACCACTCGTACCTTCAACACCACCAGTACTTTCAACACCCCTCGTACCTTCAACACCACTCGTACCTTCAACACCACTCGTACCTTCAACACCACTCGTACCTTCAACACCACCAGTACCTTCAACACCACTCGAACCTTCAACACCCCTCGTATCTTCACCACCACTCGTACCTTCAACACCCCTCGTACCTTCAACACCACTCGTACCTTCAGCTTGTGTCTGGTAGTTTGGGACACTCGCTCGCTGAAGTTGAAAGGATTGACCTGGGAGTCGAGCATGTCTAAGTGTTCTTGAGTCACCATGTCCTCGTACAACGCCGCCATCTCCTTCTTCGTCGGGTTGTCTACAGTTGTCGCTTCTTCGTCGGCGTCCTCCTCAGAGTCGTCTTCGGGTTCTGCCTCAGTCTCCAGTACTACCGAAGTGAGGGAGTGTGTGTATGTTAGTGGTGAGGTGAGTGTTATAGTGTCTTATTGTGTGTGTGTGTGTGTGTGTGTGTGTGTGTGTGTGTGTGTGTGTGTGTGTGTGTGTGTGTGCAGCCACACACAGGGTGGTGAAATGCACCTAAAGTGACAGGATTATGTTAGTGTTAAGGTGCAAGCACTGCTTGCTCCCTCACACATTCAGCTGCCACCGCTGGCTAGCACTCGTGGTGAACAGAGAAGCAACTTGCGTAGGTCTTCCCCTGCCAGTACACAGCCTCCTCACCATCAAGACTCCTGCTGTGCCTCCTCGTGGCAACACACGGTAACTGGGTGCCTCGTAGGCTCAGGATAGATCAGCTGGGGATCTCGGAGTAGCAGTGGGCCCCAAAGGGACGGCGCATAGGCCCACTGGCATGTCGATACATCCTGGCGCCTACCAACCACCGCCCCGCTGGCTTGCGGATTAACCTTGGCAGGTATAAGGCTACGGAGGTAAACCCGGAACGAAAAATCTGCAGTGGAGCCCCGCACCAGGTAGACATGCTTACAGAGCTCCAACAAGACCCCAACGGCGGTGTAGGCGGAAGAGGTGACCACCATGGAAACCCAACGACTGCACCGGCAGACGAAGGCAATGCCTGATGGACAGGCTACTAAGGCGAAACTCAACAAATTGGGCTAATTGCAGTCCATTGCAACTCTCCCTCTCCCCAGTCGTTGCAACACATACACCACTGGATCAGGAAAAGGGAGAGCCAAGATGTTTGGTTGTAACCTGTGCTCCTGCCTCACCACATAAATCAACTCACACACAGCCATCACCCAGCTCACCATACCTCTCATCATCATCAAAACCCCTATACCCCCCAAAAGTCCTATGGCGACGGGCGAGTGGTGACGGGGACAGGCAGAGATGACTGCCGGGAGTCTCCAGTCACAACTCTGCACATGGGCGGCACAGATAAGATGGTCGTTTATGCACTGGGATCTAGGCAGCAGTGCAATGCGGTCCTGTCTGTACGACTGAACAGCCCTTTCGGGGAGCCACTCTGCTCACCCTACACGGGAGAGGGCTAGAAAAGATGCCCTAAACATAGCCTGCCTAAGAACCCAACCTGAATGGACAACCGCACCCATTAAGGTCATCCTTATGCGGTCGAAAACACAACCAAAATCACAGATCCAAACAAAAACAAACCATACAACCTCTTATGGTCACTGCATGGAATGTCAGGACCCTTCTGGATACTGGCACAAATGCGGCTCCCAGATGAAGGCTAACTCACAGAACAGGGGTCTGGCTACACCTTCTTTTGGAAGGGTAAGCCTGCTGCAGAGAGAAACCGCATTTATGGAGTTGGCTTTGCCATCCTCCAACGCATCCTACACAGGCTAACTAAAATACCAATTGGGATAACGAGCGCCTCATGACGCTTCGAGTCCCACTGAATCACTCACGTCATGCCGTCTTCATCAGTGCATACGCCCCAACTCTGGATGCAGAGGATGATATCAAAGAGGCCTTTTACGCCAACCTCGACAGAGTACTAACCTCTATCCCCAGAGAAGACAAGGCTGTGCTCCTTGGTGACTTCAATGCCAGAGTTGGTAGAGATGCTAACACTTGGCAAGGAACCATAGGGAAAAACGGACTAGGCAAGTGTAATTCCAACGGCCTACTCCTCCTCAGCAAGTGTGTTGCACACAACCTCACTATCACAAATACCTTGTTTAGGCAGGCCGACAAGTTCAAGGGTTCGTGGCAACACCCACATTCCAAACACTGGCATCTCCTTGACTACATCATAGTTGGAGAAAGAGATCGCCGAGATGTCCTCATCGCCCGTGTCATGCGTGGCTCAGACCACTGCGACACCGATCATGAGCTCGTCAGAGCCAACCTTTCACTTCACGTCGCCCCAAAACGGTGAAGGCAGCAAGAATCCAGAAGATGTTTAAATACTAAGCGTCTGGAGGATCCAGCGGTAGCACATACTTTCAGAGCAGTTCGAACACGGGCTTATAAACAACCCAACAGCAAACAACGTGAATCCCAGTGCCGAATGGGATACTCTTAATACTGTTATGACAAAAACCTGCAGACACCCTCAGCCAGATCAAAAGAATACACCAAGACTGGTTTGATGAAAATGACCCGGTAATCAAAGTACTCATCGAAAATAAACGTACTGCTTTAATTGACTGGCAGAACAACCCTCACTCTCGGACCAAAGCCGATATTTTCCACAAGAAGAAAGCGGCAGTCCAGCGAGAACTTCGCCATCTAAGGAACGACTGGTTTAAAAATAAAGCATGTGAAGTGTATGTATATTCTGTATGCTGTATTTATATTATGCTATGTATATTATGTATGTGCTCCATTTATGTACTATTTATTCAGCCTGGCTAGCAGTGTGTGGCAATGTATTTAAGATGTCCCACATGCTTAATTAATGTGCCTAGCGATATATGGAAGCTGTTTATGTATCACTTACCATATGTCGCCCAGAGAGCAGTTGACCAGCAGACAGGTTGAAGAGCGCTACTCCCCTTGTGTACATATCTCTTATCCAGTAAATAGAACCTATAAAATTATACAGGTGTTTGTGTTCGCTCCTGTATATTGAACTTATTACCCAGAACACGAACATGGCGCAGTGAACCGGTTTTACTGGATAATTACGAGTGACAGTGCAAAGTTTGTGGAAAGCCGGCTTATGGACTCCTTCCCTATGTCAACCAACCGCCGCCCGCCACCCCTCCTCGAAGAATTTAGCAACTTTGAGCAGTATCAGTGACAGTGATTTTCTGTGAAGTGTTTAGTGCATTGTGTGTTTCGTGCCATACATGTGTGACCTTGTTCTAAAGGATTCCCAAGGTACACAGCATGTTCTGGGCATTTGTAAGGAGTAAAGTTTTTCACATCCTCCTCTTGTCTTGCCTGAGGGGAAACTGATGCTCCTCGTCAGCGGCGGCTCCCTTATATATATTATATATATATAATCTACTTATCTGTGTATTTAATTAATTTTTTGTCTGAGATCTTGTTGATACGACGAGCTGACCGGTCAACACTGATTTAAGACACAGTACACAGATGAAGTAGCTATGTCTCGTGCCTTACGTAGCCATGGAGCCAGCGCCTGGATGAGTCAGTCGGATGATAGCTCCGCAGAGATGGATGACCAGGCTGACCATGACGCTCCAGCTCCAACAACATCGCGCAGCCCTTCACCTCGATATTCAGCGTTGTCTCCAGAGATAATTGCTTTAATGAAGTTTATGAGAGATGAAAGGCGCGAGGATGAAGCTAACAGACGTGCGGAAGACGAACGCAGAAGACAAGCAGAGGCAGAGAGAGACCACCAACGGAGATTGGAAGACAGTGCATGGTTTGAAGCCTTGATATCTCGCCTCACTGTTAACCAAGCCCCTGGCTCTAACACTGCCTCGGTACTGACTGGTTCAGACACCTCATCAATGCTTCCTTCACGCCCCCCAGCCCCACCTAAAGCAGCCGTTCAAACACCGCCCATCTTGAAGCCTGATGTGAATTTCCAGACTTTTCGTGAATGGTGGCGACGGTGGACTGATTATTCTACAATGGTGGATCTCCAGAGTTTGTCACAGCCTAAACAACTCATCCAGCTGCGTATGGGCCTGTCCTTGGAAATTCAGAGTGTCTTGGAACATACGTTCCAGGTACCTCCGACCTCTTCGTTGTCTGTAGAGGAGGTACTGGACATTCTACAACGGCACATCAAAGGGCAGCGGAATGAAGCTCTGCGCAGGAGGGAATTGTTAAGCTGCAGGCAGATGGAGGGTGAGACTTTTGACGCCTTTTATGTACGCCTTAAGAGAGCCTCGGAAGAGGTAGATATATGTCTAGGCCACCACCAGCAGTGCGAGGAGAGCCAGTTGAAGCAGGTGATCCTGATGGGTGTTAAGGACGAGGAGCTTGTCCAACGCCTCACCTCCCTCGACTCTTCCTCTTCTCTTAAGGATGTTTTGACGATATGTCGATCCTATGAGGCTGCCAGGTGTGCCACCTCTGCCATCCGAGCTCCCCCTACAGTTGTACGCGCTGTGTTCCGGTACAAGAAGGACAAGAAGTCTGCTCCTACGCCTTCGCCCACCACGTCCACGCCCGGTTCATTTTGTAACAACTGTGGTAAGCAGCACGAAACACAGGTGTGTCCAGCTGCTGAGTCTTCCTGCAACAGTTGTGACCGTAAGGGCCACTGGTCACTCACAGTACGGTGCCCAGCCAAACGCGTCCAGTGCAATGTGTGTGGTCGTCTGGGCCACTACGACAAGTGTTGTCTGACCAACAAACCTAAGGGACAGCGTCGGCGGAAGCAGCAGCGCCCTTCCACCAGTGAGGGCCGCCCACAGTCGCCAAATCAGAGGCACGACGACCCTGGACAAAGCCCGACCCATATTAGGAGTGTGTACTCCTCGCGTCCCACGACCAAAGTCCCCCAGCACGTCAGCGTCATCGTGACCTACGGCAATGTGTCATCCCGTCTCGAGATGCTGCCCGACACCGGCGCTGAGGCTACGGTCATCGGTCCCCAGCATTTGCAATGCTTGGGGCTCTCTCCAAGCAATCTAGGACCGCCTCTCAAGGACCTCTGCGTCACGGCAGATGGTTCACAGATGGCCCCAGCCCTAGGTTCACTCTATGCACATGTCACCTTCGGCAACAGGTCGTGTCAAGCCTGGATTGACGTGCATAATGGTGTCCCGACTCCTTTGCTGTCCTACAGACATTGCCAAGAGTTGGCCATCATCTCCCAGGACTTCCCAACACCGATTCTCGAGGTAAAATACACCAACAGGGTGCACGAAGGGAGCAGCAACTACCCTGCTGCCGCCCTACCCCTACCTGTGGCCAGTGACACCTCTCCTTCGGTAGTTGTCCCTGCTGCTTCAAGTCTCCACGCCTTGGCTCGCCTCCACGACAGTCACTGTGGAGCCGAGGCCACCAAACGGCGTGCAAGACAGACTGTGTTCCGGCCTGGCATCGACCCCGACATCTCCAATGCTGTCCAGGTGTGTAAGCCCCGCCAAGTACTACAACCCAGCCAGCAGCAGGAACCCTTCATGAGTGACGACAACCCCACCCGCCCCTTTGAGTCTGTGTCGGCCGACTTTTTCTCTGTGTCAGGAAAGTCCTTCCTCGTTATCGTCGACCGTCTCTCTGGTTGGCCGGTTGTCATCAAGTGCGGTAATGACACGACGTCTGCCGCCACCATCAGCAAGTTCCGCCACTACTTCCGTGAAAGGGCGTTCCTGTACGCCTGCGAACCGACGGAGGGCCTCAGTTCAAAAGCCGGGACTTTGCTGTGTTCCTTGACCAATGGGGAGTCCGGCATGTGTTGTCATCGCCCCATTACCCGCAGTCCAACGGCCACGCTGAAGCTGCTGTCAAATCCTTGAAGCACCTCATCCTTAAGGTGGCCCCTTCTGGGAACATTGACTGCGAGGCCTTCGACCGGGGTCTTCTTGAACTCCGCAACACACCTAACTACACTGGACGCTCCCCTACCCAGGTTTTGTATGGACGCCCCCTTCGCTCTTGTGTCCCTGCTCACCCTCAATCCTTCTCCAAGGAGTGGCAGGCCAAGACAGAGGATTGTGATCGCCGAGCCGCCGACCGTGTTCAAGACGTCGTCGCCCACTACAACGACCACGCCCGTTCTCTCCCCAGGTTGAGTGTCTGCACCCAAGTCCGTGTTCAGGACCCGACCTCCCTACGTTGGGACAAAGTAGGCGTAGTCATGGGTCTCTGTAGGTCACGGGACTACCAGGTGCGGTTACCCAGTGGTCGTGTGTGGTGGAGGAACCGCCGTTTTCTCCGCCCCGTAACAATGCCTTCTGCTGACCCCGCCACCAGTGTTGAGTCCCATACCCTTCCCAGTGATCTAGTCCCTCGACGCTCAGAACGGATCCAAAAGAAAAGGTCCGCTCAAGACTTTTCTATGAGCGTATTGGGGGGAGGGAGGTGTATGTATATTCTGTATGCTGTATTTATATTATGCTATGTATATTATGTATGTGCTCCATTTATGTACTATTTATTCAGCCTAGCTAGCAGTGTGTGGCAATGTATTTAAGATGTCCCACATGCTTAATTAATGAGCCTGGCGATGTATGGAAGCTGTTTATGTATCACTTACCATATGTCGCCCAGAGAGCAGTTGACCAGCAGACAGGTTGAAGAGCGCTACTCCCCTTGTGTACATATCTCTTATCCAGTAAATAGAACCTATAAAATTATACAGGTGTTTGTGTTCGCTCCTGTATATTGAACTTATTACCCAGAACACGAACATGAAGCACAAAAACTTGCAGATCAGCACAAGATACACAAATTCTTCATTTCCACTAAAACATTTTATGGGCCAGTCACTCGTGGCGCAGCCCCCCTCTGCTCATCTGATGGTAACTTCATAATTATAGATGATGAAGGCCTCCTTCAGCACTGGAAAGAGCACTACCATTCATTGCTCAACTGAAACATCGATGTGGATGTCCTGACTACCCAGCAGGTCCCTCAGCATCCAGAGCTAACCCACCTCAGCTATCCTCCATCCCTGGATGAGGTAGCTACTGCCATCAAACAGATGAAAAATAACAAAGACTCAGGACCTGATGGAATCCCAGCCAAGGTGTATAAAGCAGGATGACATCTGCTTACCAGCCATCTCCGCTCTCTCCTGGAGAATATATGGGAAAAGGAGGAAATCCCCCAAGCTCTTAAAGACGCCTCCATCGTCAATATTTATGAGAACAAGGGAGGCCGGGCAGACTGTAGCAACTACCACCCGAGTCCTCCTAAACAGATTCCTTCCTGAGGCGGAAAACTTTCTCCCAGAATCTCAATGTGGTTTTAGACCATCACGTGGCACCACTGACATGATTTTTGCTGCCCGCCACATACAGGAAAAGTGCAGAGAGCAGCATCATGACCTGTAAATGGCCTTCATCGACCTAACCAAGGCCTTCGACTCGGTCAACAGGGAAGCCCTCTGGTGGACCCTCAGCAATTTTGGCTGCCCACCAAAATTCATCGCCATTGTGAGGGCAACTCCACGATGGCATGAACGGCAGTGTCCTGCACAATGGCACCCAGTCAAAATTCTTCCCCATCCAAACAGGGGTTAAATATGAGTGTGTACTGGCACCAACTCTCTTTTTCTCTTTTCCATCTTCTTGGCTGCCTTCCTTACTCGTGCCAGTGCCAGTGGTGATCATCGAGTACTGGGTGAAGGGGGGGGGGTCTTTTCAACGTAAGACGACACCCTGGCAAGAACAAAGGTGTCAGCAGTTTCCATTACTGAACTTCAGAATGCAGACTATCTCATCCTTGTTGTTCACACTAAACACGGCCTACAGGAGATCCTGAACACCTACGCAGACGCGTATGCACACTTCGGCCTTGAGGTGAATGTTCGTAAGACTTAGATTCTCTTTCAACCTGCCCCTGGTTCAGCCACACCTCCACCATCCATCCACCTTAATGGTACTACCCTCTCTAATGTTGCCCACTTTCGTTATCTCGGGTCCCACCTGTCCACCACCGCAGATATTGATAAAGAGATTCAGCATCTGATCAGATGTGCATCTCAAGCCTTTGGCAGACTCCGAAATCGTGCCTCCAGCTGTCGGGAGCTGAAATTATCTACAAAGCTGCACATACATCGAGCAGTGGTCCTTCCCACCCTGGTAAATGGCAGTGAGACATGGGTCACATACAGGAGGCACCTCAAGGCACTTGAAAACTTTCACCAACGTAGTCTACGTTCCATCCTCCAATTTCGCTGGGAAGACAAGAGAACAAAACATAGTATTCTTGCTGACACCAACTGTAGGAGCATCGAGGCTACCATTATCCAAGAAAAACTACGTTGGACTGGCCATGTTGCCCGCATGGGCGACAGTACACTGCCAAAGCAGCTACTTTACAGTCACCTTACGAATAGTAAACGTAAAGCTGGCGGGCAATTGAAAAGGTATAAGAATAGTCTTAAGACAAACCTGAAAAAGTGCCAAATCGACCCCCTCACCTGGGAGACGATTACTCCACACCGTAACGCTTAGAGGAGCACCAAACGAGAAGATGTCAATACTTTCGAGTTAGCCCAACTGCAAACCGAGGCAGACAAGCGCCAACGCCAGAAAGACGCTGCCACTGCCCCTCCCGCAGTAGATGGAGCCCTCCACATGTGCAACGAATGAGAACGACGATGCAGGTCCTGTATCGGCCTGCTTAGTCACCTCAAAACTCACTAACCTAGGTGACATCCCTAATAACTCACGTCATTGTATCAGAGTTGAATGATTGTTATCCTCCATTCCGAGCAACAGCAAAGTAGTAGTAGTGTGTGTGTGTGTGTGTGTGTATTAGTGGTAATGTTAGGTTGGAATAAAGTAGTTTAGCATTAGGTTAGGTTAGTGTTAGGTTAGGTTCATTTTAAGTTAAATTAGCGTTTGGGTGACTAATCTTCGGATGGATTAAGCTATGGTGTCTAATCTTCGGATGGATTAAGCTAGGGTGTCTAATCTTCGGATGGATTAAGCTATGGTGTCTAATCTTCGGATGGATTAAGCTAGGGTGTCTAATCTTCGGATGGATTAAGCTATGGTGTCTAATCTTCGGATGGATGAAGCTATGGTGTCTAATCTTCGGATGGATTAAGCTAGGGTGTCTAATCTTCGGATGGATTAAGCTAGGATGTCTAATCTTCGGATGGATGAAGCTAGGGTGTCTAATCTTCGGATGGATTAAGCTATGGTGTCTAATCTTTGGATGGATTAAGCTATGGTGTCTAATCTTCGGATGGATTAAGCTAGGGTGTCTAATCTTCGGATGGATGAAGCTAGGGTGTCTAATCTTCGGATGGATTAAGCTATGGTGACTAATCTTTGGATGGATTAAGCTATGGTGTCTAATCTTCGGATGGATTAAGCTATGGTGTCTAATCTTTGGATGGATTAAGCTATGGTGTCTAATCTTTGGATGGATTAAGCTAGGGTGTCTAATCTTCAGTTAATCCCGCTTTCGGACTCACCAGGGATGGGCTGGTCGGAGGCAGGCTGATGAGGAGGTGGATGTGGCGGGCATCTCTTGTACACAGACTTATTCACTGCGTCATTCTTGTGGACGACTCTGGAGGGCAGGTCGAGCAGGTCCAGGTGATAGTTGGTGTGCAGGACCGGCTGGTACACACCTGTGGTCACGTTGTAGCGTACCTGCTGCTGGTAGGTCAGGCAGGTCGTGGTCAGCTCTATGGTTATCTCCCGGTCTACCTTCACAGCCTGTAACAATACCGCTGACGTCACTCTTTTCTCACTACACCTAGGAGTACCTTACTACACCTAGGAGTACCTCACTTCACCTAGGAGTACCTCACTACACCGAGAAGTACCTCACTACACCTAGGAGTACCTCACTTCACCTAGGAGTACCTCACTTCACCTAGGAGTACCTCACTACACCTAGGAGTACCTCACTACACCTAGGAGTACCTTACAACACCTAGGAGTACCTCACTTCACCTAGGAGTACCTCACTACACCTAGGAGTGCCTCACTACACTTAGGAGTACCTCACTTCACCTAGGAATACCTCACTACACCTAGGAGCACCTCACTACACCTAGGAGTACCTCACTTAACCTAGGAGTACCGCACTATACCTAGGAGTACCTCACTACACCGTTGCAGTTTCCTCCATTTTATGTTCTTATGAGCGGACGTTTGGGCCACACCTTAGGCTCAGAGCTATAATCACCTGGACTCACCTTAGGCTCAGTGCTATAATGACCTGGACTCACCTTAGGCTCAGTGCTATAATGACCTGGACTCACCTTAGGCTCAGTGCTATAATGACCTGGACACACCTTAGGCTCAGTGCTATAATGACCTGGACACACCTTAGGCTCAGTGCTATAATCACCTGAACTCACCTTAGGCTCAGTGCTATAATCAACTGAACTCACCTTAGGCTCAGGTATGGTAAATGAAGGCTTAGGATCGTGTAAGGTTTTCTTAGCAGTGTACTTCCTCCAGTGAGCTGACTTCTTCCTCTCTACTTTGCTTCGCTTCTTCGGGTGTGATCCTCGCCCCAGCGTCGATCGAATCCTGGAAAGGAATGTGAATTTTGTTATAGACAGTAGCTAGTTTACTGTGCACTCTATACTTATCCTGTAAACGGTAAAATAAAAAAGGGTTACAGAGCAGAGGTTGCAAAGGGTGTTTATCAGACCCTCCCAGCCGGACCTAACTTAACCTAATCGATTCCGACAAAACCTAACCTAACTCAATCCGACCTAACCTATCCTAACCCAACTCATCTAACCTTACTAAAGCCAAACCAACTTAAACAAATCGAACCCAACCCAACCTAACCTAAACTAACTCAATCCGACTTAACCTAAACCCAACACAACCTAACTTATACTTCGGCCGAACCCAACCTAACCCAACCCCAGGTAACGTTACGGCGATTAGTCATCATGACGTGAAATAAACTAGGGCGTCTTATCTTCATGTGTTTCATCATCTTTCATCCTTAAGAGTTACATGATAATCCAAAGTAAATAAACAACATATAAACCTCTCAAGTCTCTAGTTTGCTTTTGTTGTCTGCAGGTAAACTGTAATTTACTCGAGGTGTTAAAGTGAGAGATTTGTCTCACTGAGGTATATGGTTTTAAAGAGGGAAAATATTGAAGAAAGTTTACAACTGACGTGATATTTTGTCCTGTGTGTGTGTGTGTGTGTGTGTGTGTGTGTGTGTGTGTGTGTGTGTGTGCTTTCGTGACAAATTATCTTTTTACTGCAATAATATATTATAATTAATTCCCATGATTTCTGGCATTCAGCAGCTAGTGGCATAATCTATACTGTACCACCATGCCATGCGTGTGGGTGATAATGATAATAATGAATGATACTGTTCATAATAATAATAATAATAATAATAATAATAATAATAATAATAAGCGGTTTATTGAAAAAGATACAACAGTCAAAGGTGTATGTATATTATGTATGCTGGATTATATGTCATGTATGTATATTATGTATGTGCTCCATTTATGTAGCTAGCAGCGTGTGGCAATGTTATTACCATATCCCACATGCCTAATTTATGTGCCTGGCGACGTATGGAAGCTGCTAATGTATCACTTGCCATACGTCGCCTATAGCAGTTGACAAAGGAGCTTAGCCGGGGAGAGTGCTGCTTCCCTCTGTGTACATACTCTTATCCAGTAAACCGAACCTACAAAACTATACAGGTGTTTGTGTTCTCTCCTGTATATAGAACTTATTATTCAGAACCTAACATGGCGCAGTGATCCGATCTTACTGGATAATTACGAGTGATAGTGCAAAGTTTGTAGAAAGCCGGCTAGGGTCCCCTCCCGTCTTGGGTCAAGCCTTGGGTCAACTCCTGAGCGTCAGCTCTCCTCGAAGAATCTCAGCAACTTTGAGCAGTGTCAGTGACAGTGATTTTCTGTGAAGTGTTTAGTGCATTGTGTGTTTCGTGCCATTCATGTGTGACCTTGTTCTAAAGGATTCCCAAGGTATACGGCACGTTCTGGGCATTTGTAAGGAGTAGAGTTCAATGCACCCGTCTCTGACCGCGTTCTGAGGGTAACTGGACTGACTGGGAGTCGCCGCGCCTCTCCCCCCACCCCCTCACAGCGCCGCCTCCACCCCCCCTCACAGCTGGGGCGAGACGCTTTGCCGGCCCGGGACACACTCACACACATACACGTACTAACACTCGCTGACCGCGCGGCTTCCTTATATATATTTTATATATATAATCTACTTATCTGTGTATATAATTAATTTTTTTGTCTGAAATCTTGTTGATACGACGGGCTGACCGGTCAACACTGATTTAAGACATAGTACACAGATGAAGTAGTTATGTCTCACGCCTTACGTAGCCGTGGACCCAGAGCCTGGATGAGCCAGGCGGGTGATAGCCCCGCAGAGATGGATGACCAGGCCGGCCACGACGCTCCAGCCCCCACATCGCGCAGTCCCTCACCTCAATATTCAGCGTTGTCTCCAGAGATAATTGCTTTACTGAAGTTTATGAGAGATGAGAAACGCGAGGATGAAGCCCACAGACGTTTGGCGGATGAGCACAGAAGGCAAGCAGAGGCCGAACGAGACAACCAACGGAGATTGGAAGACAGTGAACGGTTTGAAGCCTTGATATCTCGCCTCACTGTTAACCAAGCCCCTGGCTCTAACACTGCCTCGGTACTGACTGGTTCAGATACCTCATCCATGCTTCCTTCACGCCCACCAGCCCCACCTAAAGCAGCAGCTCAAACACCGCCCATCTTGAAGACTGATGTGAATTTCCAGACTTTTCGTGAATGGCAGCGACGGTGGACTGATTACTCTACAATGGTGGATCTCCAGAGTTTGTCACAGCCTAAACAACTCATCCAACTGCGTATGTGCCTGTCCTTGGAAATTCAGCGTGTCTTGGAACATACGTTGCAGGTACCCCCAACCTCTTTGCTGTCTGTAGAGGAGGTACTGGACGTTCTACAACGGCACATCAAAGGACAGCAGAATGAAGCTCTGCACAGGAGGGAATTGTTTAGCTGCAGACAGATGGAGGGTGAGTCTTTTGATGCCTTTAACGTGCGTCTTAAGAGAGCCTCGGAAGAGGTAGATATATGCCCAGGCCACCACCAGCAGTGCGAGGAGACCCAGTTGAGGCAGGTGATCCTGATGGGTGTTAAGGACGAGGAACTTGTCCAACGCCTCACCTCCCTCGACTCTTCCTCTTCTCTGAAGGATGTGTTGACGATATGTCGCTCCTATGAGGCTGCCAGGTGTGCCACCTCTGCCATCCGTGCTCCCCCTACAGCTGTAAGCGCTGTGTCCCGGTACAAGAAGGACAAGAAGTCTGTTCCTACGCCTTCGCCCACCACGTCCACGCCCGGTTTATTTTGCAACAACTGCGGTAAGCAGCACGGAACACAGGTGTGTCCAGCTGCTCAGTCTACCTGCAACAGTTGTGACCGTAAGGGCCACTGGTCACTCACAGTACGGTGCCCAGCCAAACGCGTCCAGTGCAATGTGTGTGGTCGTCTGGGCCACTATGACAAGTGTTGCCCTTCCAACAAACCCAAAGGACCGCGTCGGCGGAAGCTTCAGCCCCCCTCCACCAGAGAGGGCCGCCCACAGTCTTCCAATCAGAGGTACGACGACTCTTGACAACGCTCGAGCCACATTAGGAATGTGTGCTCCCCCCCGCGTCCCAGGACCAAAGTCCCCCAGTACATCAGCGTCATCGTGACCTACGGCGGTGTGTCATCCCGTCTTCAGATGTTGCCCGACACCGGCGCTGATGCTACAGTCATCGGTCCCCAGCATTTGCAATGCTTGGGGCTCTCTCCAAGTGATCTAGGACCGCCCCCCAAGGATCTCCGCTTTATGGCAGATGGTTCACAGATGACCCCGGCCCTAGGTTCACTCTATGCACACGTCACCTTTGGCAACAGGTCGTGTCAAGCCTGGATTGATGTGCATAATGGCGTCCCGACTCCTTTGCTGTCCTACAGACATTGCCAAGAGTTGGCCATCATCTCCCAGGACTTCCCAACACCGATTCTCGAGGTAAAACACGCCAACAGGGTGCACGAAGGGAGCAGCAACTACCCTGCTGCCGCCCTGCCCCTACCTCTGGCCAGTGACACCTCTCCTTCGGTAGTTGTCCCTGCTGCTTCAAGTCTCCACGCCTTGGCTCGCCTCCACGACAGTCACTGTGGAGCCGAGGCCACCAAACGGCGTGCAAGACAGACTGTGTTCCGGCCTGGCATCGACCCCGACATCTCCAATGCTGTCCGGGTGTGTAAGCCCCGCCGCGTATTACAACCCAGCCAGCAGCAGGAATCCTTTATGAGTGACGACAACCCCACCCGCCCCTTTGAGTCTGTGTCGGCCGACTTTTTCTGTGTGTCAGGAAAGTCCTTCCTCGTTATCGTCGACCGTCTCTCTGGTTGGCCGGTTGTCATCAAGTGCGGTAATGACACGACGTCTGCCGCCACCATCAGCAAGTTCCGCCACTACTTCCGTGACGTGGGCGTTCCTGTACGCCTGCGAACCGACGGAGGGCCTCAGTTCACAAGCCGGGACTTTGCTGTGTTCCTTGACCGATGGGGAGTCCGGCATGTGTTGTCATCGCCCCATTACCCGCAGTCCAACGGCCACGCTGTGGCTGCTGTCAAATCCCTGAAGCACCTCATCCTTAAGGTGGCCCCTTCTGGGAACATTGACTGCGAGGCCTTCGACAGGGGTCTTCTTGAACTCCGCAACACACCTAACTACACCTGACGCTCCCCTGCCCAGGTTTTGTATGGACGCCCCCTTCGTTCTTGTGTCCCTGCTCACCCTCAATCCTTCTCCAAGGAGTGGCAGGCCAAGACAGAGGATTGTGATCGCCGAGCCGCCGAACGTGTTCAGGACGTCGTCGCCCGCTACAATGACCACGCCCGTTCTCTCCCCAGGTTGAGTGTCGGCACCCAAGTCCGTGTTCAGGACCCGACCTCCCTACGTTGGGACAAAGTAGGCGTAGTTATGGGTCTCGGCAGGTCACGGGACTACCAGGTGCGGTTACCCAGTGGTCGTGTGTGGTGGAGGAACCGCCGTTTCCTCCGACCCGTAACAATGCCGTCTGCTGGCCCCGCCACCAGTGTTGAGTCCCATACCCTTCCCAGTGATGAAGTCCCTCGACGCTCAGAACGGATCCAAAAGAAAAGGTCCGCTCAAGACTTTGCTATGAGCGTATAGGGGGGAGGGAGGTGTATGTATATTATGTATGCTGGATTATATGTCATGTATGTATATTATGTATGTGCTCCATTTATGTAGCTAGCAGCGTGTGGCAATGTTATTACCATATCCCACATGCCTAATTTATGTGCCTGGCGACGTATGGAAGCTGCTAATGTATCACTTGCCATACGTCGCCTATAGCAGTTGACAAAGGAGCTTAGCCGGGGAGAGTGCTGCTTCCCTCTGTGTACATACTCTTATCCAGTAAACCGAACCTACAAAACTATACAGGTGTTTGTGTTCTCTCCTGTATATAGAACTTATTATTCAGAACCTAACAAAAGGGGTGAAAATATACAAAGGGCAGAAATGACTTATTACATACAGTGACAGGGAGAGGTAAGGTCGTTCAACAAAAGCTTTCATCATAAACAACAAAAGAAACATAAAGTGAATATACAAATTTTATTGTTTATAGTAGATGGCAGAGGCTGGTCTCTTCTCCGTCAGTGTGAGGCCCCGTATAGACCATGAGTGTGTGCATATGTGTGTGGCGGGGTGGTCATAGAGTACTGGGTGAAGGGAGGTCTTTTCAACATACAACGAATCCAGGCAAGAACAAAGGTGTCGGCAGCTTCCATTACTGAACATCAGTATGCAGACGACCTCTCTGGTTGCTCACACTGAACACGACCTCCAGGAGATCCTGAACACCTACGTAGACGAGTATGCACACTTCGGCCTTGAGGTGAATGTACGCAAGACTCAGATTCTCTTTCAACCTGCCCCTAGTTCAGACACACCTCCACCATCCATCCAGCTTAATGGTACTACCCTCTCTAATGTTGCCCACTTTCGGTAGCTCGGCTCCCACCTGTCCACCACAGCGGTCATCGATGAAGAGATTCAGCATAGGATTAGACGTGCATCTCAAGCCTTTGGCAGACTCCGAAACCGTGTCTTCAGCTGTAGGGAGCTGAAATTATCTACAAAGTTGCACGTATATCGAGCAGTGGTCCTCCCCACCCTGCTATATGGCAGTGAGACATGGGTCACATACAGGAGGCACCTCAAGGCACTTGACAATTTTCACCAACGTAGTCTACGTTCCATCCTCCTAGTTCACTGGGAAGACAAGAGAACAAATGCCAGTATTTTTGCTGACACCAACTGTAGGAGCATCGAGGCTACCATTATCCAAGAAAAACTACGTTGGACTGGCCATGTTACACGCATGGACGACAGTACACTGCCAAAGCAGCTACTTTACAGTCACCTTACGAATAGTAAACATAACGCTGGCGGGCAACTTTAAAGATATAAGGATAGTCTTAAGACAAACCTGAAAAAGTGCTAAATCGACCCCCTCACCTGGGAGACGATTACTCCACACCGTAACGCTTGGAGGAGCACCACACAGATGGTGTCAATACTTTCGAGTTAGCCCGACTGCAAACCGAGGCAGACAAGCGCCAATGCCGGAAAGACGCTGCCGCCGCCCCTCCCGCACTCGATGTAGCCCTCCACATGTGCAACATCTGTGAACAACTCTGCCGGTCCCGTATCGGCCTCCTTAGTCATCTCAAAACTCACCAATAAAGGTGACATCCTTAATAACTCACACCATTGTATCATAGCTGAATGATCGTCATAGTAGTAGTAGTAGTAGTAGTAGTAGTAGTAACACATTTAAAATAAGTAGTAGTAGTAGTGTGTGTGTGTGTGTGTGTGTGTGTGTGTGTGTGTGTGTGTGTGTGTGTGTGTGTGTGTTAAAAAACAAGAACAATATAAGATAATATTAACTATCCCTCACTGGGTAATAAGAAGGTCTCACAATGCAGGCGGCCAGGGATCAGTCACGACCACTGTTTGTTTATCATCATCTGCCTCAGCTCTTACTGCCTTATACTTATGAACCTACATCATACTACTACTAATGTGTTCACCCCACACACACACACAGATGTTGCTGTCCTGTAATAGTGTTCTCGCGGTGTTCTTCAAGTTGAAGAAAAATAATAGTGAGTGTGAATGTTATTATAATTGTATACAACTCGAGGCACGACATCAGTGGCTGGTTATGATAATGTTTTAAGCGTGCAATTTGTGCCTCAATAGGTTCTTCCTCCTGCGTGCATTCCAGGGCTTTGATTGATCACGTGACCTGCCGTGTTGACTCACACAACTTTGCAAGCATAAATTCTCTGTAATTTTCAGTTTTATCTCTCTCTCTCTCTCTCTCTCTCTCTATATATATATATATATATATATATATATATATATATATATATATATATATATATATATATATATATATATATATATATATATATATATATATATATATATGATAGTAATTTTGTTTTAGTTGTCTAGGATGGCCTAAGAAATACACCTAATTTAAGGTCATTGTGTAGTTCGGGAAACAGGTTACAGTAATTGTAAATAAATAAAACATTGCTTCAACAAAGGTGATACAAAGAAAGTCAAGACCGCCTCCACGAGCCTTAATATTACCCCAACAACACCCCTGCTTTATGGTTATGTGAGTGGCACACACACACACACACACACACACACACACACACACACTTCGAGAAAAAGAGAAGATTTTAAACATAAATTAGATATATTCAGAGTTAAATTTTTACTGTTTCCTTAATACTGTTCATTGTTGTGTTGTCAGAGCCGCAAACATGACACTTGCCACAGAAATATGACCCCCCAAAAATGACACCCTTAAGTCCGACAACCAACCTCATATGTGAAACAACTAACAGAACCTCGACAACCAATTCTGACACACATGACACAACCAAGATATCTACAGCAGCAACCTCAACAACCAATCCGACACACGACACAGCTAACAGAATAACGACGACCATCCGACACACAACACACATCACAATATTCCTTTGCTTTTAAAACACCTGACACACACACACAGCCAGGTAGTTAAGTGATTACCGCGAAGTACCGAGATAGTAGTAATGGCAGGTGTTGTGAGGTAGTGTTTAATTAAGGACTCAACGGGTTAAATTATGGAGTACGAATTACACACGATACTATGTTTTGGAGAACACACACACACACACACACACACACACACACACACTCTCTCTCTCTCTCTCTCTCTCTCTCTCTCTCTCTCTCTCTCTCTCATTTTAAACAAGAGATACAGGAGTAAAGATTGAGGTAAGGTGACGTTTGGTGATGTGATGTAAAGTGATGAGATGTTATGGAATGTCAAATGATATGATATGCTGCTATGTTATGTTATGTTATGTTATGTTATGCTACGTTATGTTATGTTATGTTATGTTATGTTATGTTATGTTATGCTACGTTATGTTATGTTATGTTATGTTATGCTACGTTATGTTATGTTATGTTATGCTACGTTATGTTATGTTATGTTATGTTATGCTACGTTATGTTATGTTATGTTATGTTATGCTACGTTATGTTATGTTATGTTTTGTTATGTTATGTTATGCTACGTTATGTTATGTTATGTTATGTTATGTTATGTTATGTTACGTTATGTTATGTTATGTTATGTTACGTTATGTTATGTTATGTTATGTTATGTTACGTTATGTTATGTTATGTTATGCAAGGTGTAGGTAGTGTGGTGGTTGGGGTCAATACATTGATTCTCACATTATTAATACAACAATGACTCTCACACCAAGCCAGCCAACATGTGTTTTCCCACACTCTCACCACACTTAGTCCACTCCTGTGTGTGTGTGTGTGTGTGTGTGTCTGTGTGTGTGTGTGTGTGTGTGTGTGTGTCTGTGTGTGTCTCTCTCTCTCTCTGTGTGTGTGTGTGTGTGTGTTATTTAACTTCTGACAAGAGGTTGGCAAGAATTTCACTACTGACAACAATTTAACATCTGACGACAACATAGCTCATGACAAGAACTCAAACTGACAGCAATTCAGCCTCTTATATCGATTTTAACACCGACAACGATTTGAAACACTTACAACAACTGAAACACTGACAACATCTGAAACATTGACAACAACTGAAACACTGAAAACAACTGAAACACTAACAACACTTTCCAACACTGACAACAATTTAGACTCTAAAAACTTACGGTTTAACAAAATTCTAACATCTGACAGCAATCTGAAACACTGACAACACTGACAACAACTTAACTCACCTGCAGATGATCCGCAAGCTAGTGGTCTCAGACAACTTCCTGACACGTGGTTGTTGTGACCCCTGTGGGGGCAGTAACTCTCCTCCAGCAGGCGATAACGAAGACTCTGCAGACGACTTAAAAGCTTCATTGTTGAGGATCCGGGCCAGACGCAACGCCATAGTGAGTCTCTTGATGCAGGAGTGAGACTGTTTCCTGCCAGGCTGCTCCTCGCTCCTGTAGGATACAATCAGAAGTCACACAGGATTTTTAAAAACATTCCCAGGCCAAAAATTATCTTGTTAGGATTACAATATGTCAACTTTATCGCTTTAATCTTGAGATATCGTAAGGTTAATCACATTTAAAGTCAGGGGATAATGTTAGGATATCAAAAGACATTAACCAGCTGGAGATAGAGACCAAATTATGCTGTTAAGTCACTGGTGTTTCAACTTTATTATCATTATCTATCGTTATCGTCAATTTCATCGTTTCTATAACCAGAGGATAACTACCTATTTGATAATTGGTGGTTAAAATCGGGTTAGGTTTGGTTAGGTTAGGTTCAGGTGGATTTTGTTAGGGTAGGGTAGAGTGTAGTAAAGATAGGTTAGGTTAGGTTAGGTTAGGGTATTGTACATTAGGTTAGAGTAGGTTAGATGATGCTAGGTTAGGGTAGGTTAGGGTAGGTTAGGTTAGGTGACGTTAAGGTCCGATTTATGATAGTGTTCCTGTCTTGTGTTTAAGCCAACTGGGCCACCGGCGAGTTTATTACCATTCAAATTATTCTCAGTCGCCTGACACATCATCCCACATCACAATTAACAAAAACATCTGAAACATATCTGGATGTAAGCGAAAAAATACACTCTATGACTAAAGAAATTTAAAAAATGTAAATTAAAATAAAATACTACTTAAAAAATCACATGTGGTTAAGTACCCCTATTGCCAGAGGTCATCAGTATAGGTTCCACACAGCTGACCACAACTTTAGTGCTAGAGTGTACTGTGCCTGACTGATGTACTGGACCTAGGAGGATGTGTGTGTACAAGAAGCGAGCAAAATACAGTAATTTAAACAACCCGTAAATTCCGGACGTTCACATCCTCATAAAATATGGTTTATACTAGAACGTTCTCCTCATCATAACCCGCAAATTCCTAACGTTGATATACAGGCACTCATAAATACAGTTTACAATAGAGAGTTCTCCTGATCATAACCCGCAAATTCCTAACGTTGATATAAAGGAACTCATCAATACGATTCCTGGAACGCTGGCTGTACTGGCCGGACGTGCAGGTCGCTCTCCTACACCCCCTTGGCTGGACACGTACGGTCATGGTTGGCGGAAGAGCTTCAACGAGCAGGTCGTTTAATACATTGACGGAATTGGGTGGTGTATACAGCAATCACAGCAATGTAGCCCAGGATACTGCTGGTGGACTGTTGACGGATTTGAAGCTGTCTAGCAGCAGTGAATGTGAAGAGCAAGAGCCATTTAATGTTGTTAATAGCAAAAGAAGAATAAAAGAAGGAATAGAGATGGTACAAGCAGTGAAGATAACATTTCCCTCTTGGTGGATAAGCGAAAGAAGACTGCTGGTGTGAGTCATTCTTCAACCAAGATCAGTGCAGTGAGTGTAAACCCCGCTGATGGTTTAGATGGCAGCAACTCATCAAGGAGGCCTCGCCTTTACTTCCCCAAGAATAATGGCATGGATTTTCATGATAAGGTAAAGTGGTCAGTTAGACTCACTAAGCGCCATCAAGGGTATCAAGTGCTCCTTAAAGAAGGTAAACATATTCCTTATATTACTGTGAAAGATGAGGAAGCAGTTAGATATTTAACTACCGAAGGTTTTGAGAATGTAATGATGGAAAAGGTTCATTGGGAAGTGGACTAAGATCATTCTTTTGATTATCCTGTTTACCTTGACCCCGAGGATGTGTTGGCTGACGATAGATTTTGGGGGGCCAAGAAAAGTGTAATTAGATTTGATGGAGAACTAGTACCTAAGCCGCAGCTAATTGCGCTAATCAAAGGTTCAGCGCCAGAGAAGGTCTTTGTGAGATGTGTGGGATATAAGCGGGTTGCTGTCTACAACGAGTCTCCAGTAATATGCTATAAGTGTTGCAAGTGGGGGCACATGGCGTGGAAATGACATAATGATTTTCGGTGTAGATTCTGTGGAAAAATGCTTGAATCTAAGGTATGTGGAGATAAACTTAAGGCGAAGGAGAAAGTTACACCAAAATGCTGTAATTGGGGGGGAGGGCTCACAATGCCAGCTCGTGGGTGTGTCCTAAAAAATCGAAAGTTCAGCAATTGCAATCACGAGCTCAGTCCACTAATCAAGAGGATAAAGGTGTCGCTGTAAGGAGCGATGTTGCAGGGACACCAAGTGCTGTAAATGTGTCGGAAAAGCGTATGGAAATACGTAATGCAGCAGCACAGGACATAGGTAACGGGGGCAATAACTTTATAGTCCCTAACATTCTAGTAGAACTCCGTAAGCAGTACTGGGTATCAAGAAATGCTTGGCGAATCTTGTGCCATATAGTGATGTTGCTCTTGTTAATAAAGATAGATTAAAAGAAAATGAAACATGAGTAGAGATGGAATCAAATAATGTTATTGTGGATAGCAATCTAGAGCAAAATGGTAATCATAGTCTGTTAGGAAATAGAGTTGGTTCGGTTTCTAAAGAGAATGTAGTAAACAAGGGAATGCTTGGTGACCTGACGAGCATTCTTGACTCTGTTTTGGAATATATGGAAAATCCAAGGAACGACGTCAAAAAGAATGTTCTTATTTCGGTGAAGAATATGAGGGGGAAAATTTATTCTAATGGATCATAATGTCAGCTTAATTTCCTGGAATGTTAATAGTTTGAAAAAAAGGTTAACGGATCTTCATGCTTATGTTCAATCTAGTAGTATTGATGTCATAGCTTTGCAAGAGGTTGGGACAAACGGAATATCTTTGCAACTAAGAGGTTATCAAAGTTTTGAATTACCACCTGATTTGACTGGAAATTGTGATGTTTGGCGACTCATATTAAAGATGATATTCCAGCATCTTTTCATTCCGCTCTAAAAATAAACGGTACCGAGTATTTGTGTGTTAGTATTACGCATCAAGACGCTACACTGTTCATTATTAATGCTTATGTGCATGCTGATTCATTGACAGTTGATGATCTGCCGGACAATATTTTTGCTGATGATTGTTTACTAATTGGTGATTTGAACGCTAGGCATAACAATCTTGGCAGTAGAGGTTCTGAAAAGCACAATGGAATGGTTCTGAAAAATATCTTAGACTCTATAGAAGATGCTAAGGTCCTTGGAGCTGGTGAGCCGACGCATATTAAAGGGAGAGACTTGATTATGCAATACTTTTCAATATGTTAGATGCGCATGCAAATTTGGATATTGTGGATACGGTTTTGAGTGATCACTTTGCAATTAAAGTGAAGCTTCACTTGAACAAAATCTTATATGCTAACAATAGGAAAAGGTATACAATAACAGTAGGCCAACATAGTGAATTTGTAGCAAAAGTCGGCAAGTGGTATAAAGAGTACAAACAGCTTGGAATTAAAGATGAAAACATATTTTATGATGATTTGTTAGGAGTGATTGATTCCATTTTGAATAAGTCAAGGAAACAGTATGGATATACCACAAAACCTCAGCCTCGGTATTATAATGATAAGATTGTAAAGGGGTGGAATAAGTTACTGAGGAAATGTCATAGTAAGTGGAGTAAAGATCCTGGCAATGAAAAAAAAAACGGGAAACTCTGGTTGAAGTGGCAGAGTGTACAACAGAGGTAAATCAGAAAGCCAAAAGTATTGGAGTGGTTTTTTGAGAGAGATCGCTCACTCAAAATCTTTGAATCAGGTTTGGGATGGTGTGAATAAGGTAAGAGTCAAGAAGAAATTTAATGTTCATCCCAATCCAAACGCCAAAGCTAATGAACTAATGAATAAGTGGGCGTATGCATCTAATTATGAGTGTCTCCCAAGTAATGTTCAGGTTTGCTTGAGGAATCTAATATACTATAGGACTAGGCGTGTGTCTGTCTGTCTGTCTGTGTGTCTGTTCTGGGCAGCCGAAAGGGCACAATCGTTTTTCACCAAACTTGGTGGAAAAATCACAAAAAATTTATAGAGTGGAACAAACCTGGTCCTTCTGTCGATGGTTTCTTTAGGAAGCCATTAATTAACCATTTTATTTACGCTGGAAAACGATGCAAGTCTGCGGACTTGGCGCACCCTCTTTCGCTGTACGCTATCAGCCCAGGATTGCAGTTATCGTACGGCTCCCTCCTCCTGCCCCCACTTATTTTCTTAGCCTATTTTTTTTAATGTTGTTTGGATTAGTAAAGGAAGGACGATGAGTAAATAGAAGAATAAAGAAGGGGAAACAGTAAATAGTTAGAGATAACAGGTGGGGGGGGAGCTGAGTTTCATCATGCGTCTGGATGCGCAGTTTCAACGTTACCAGACCATTTTCGGACCTTACGAGGCTACAGTGTGTACTTATTCCTTTGGCTGACTGTACATAGAAAAGGAGAAGAGATAAAAAGATAATAACAGGAATGCATGGAGAAGATGACTACAATAGACATAGGGTGAATAAAGACAGTGAAACAGACAGGAGGTTGACAAAAATAGACAGATTCATACATGCACAAATAGACAATATGGCAACTAACATGACAGACAGACAGCTGACTGACTGGTTCACAATAGACAAACAGGCAGACACACGCCAACAACGGATAAGACAGACAGATTTGACGACACAAAGAGTACAGACGGGCTTACAGTCAAACACGGCGCAGACGAACAGACAGTTGGGATGGCAATAGACAGGACGGATAGACTTGAGACAGATTAGAAGGCATTTATAAACAAGAATAACACCAAATTGACCATAGCTGCGTCAGTGAGGGTAGGAGGTCTTACATCCACCAGCGTAAATAATAAGACGCATTGAAATCTAACACCCTCGTGTGGAAAGAACATCGATGGTCGGTCAGTCATGTGAGATGGGCCTAAAACTGACTAACGTAGATGATGACTATGATGACTTAACACAGGTGATGACTTAAGCAGATGGTGACTAATATAACCAGAATCAAGGTCACTTCTCTTCATAATATAATTTATCTCGGAATGATCATCGGTGATTCATAATATTATTTATTTAACCTCTCCTTATGACGAACATTTCTTTAACTAATTATTCTAAAATTTATTCTATACCTTCCTATAGTATATTAGATACTATAAGTATCACGACCACGACCATGATTATAACAACCACGACCATGATTAAAACAACCACGACCATGATTATAACAACGACCATGATTATAACAATCACGACCATGATTATAACAACCACGACCATGATTAAAACAATCACGACTATGATTATAACAACCACGACCATGATTATAACAACCACGACCATGATTATAACAACCACGACCATGATTATAACAACCACGACTATGATTATAACAACCACGACCATGATTATAACAATCACGACCATGATTATAACAACCACGACCATGATTAAAACAATCACGACTATGATTATAACAACCACGACCATGATTATAACAACCACGACCATGATTATAACAACCAGGACTATGATTATAACAACCACGACCATGATTATAACAATCACGACCATGATTATAACAACCACGACCACGATTATAACAACCAGGACCATGATTATAACAACCAGGACCATGATTATAACAACCAGGACCATGATTATAACAACCAGGACCATGATTATAACAACCACGACCATGATTATAACAATCACGACTATGATTATAACAACCACGACCATGATTATAACAACCACGACCATGATTATAACAACCACGACCATGATTATAACAATCACGACTATGATTATAACAACCACGACCATGATTATAACAACCAGAACCATGATTATAACAACCAGGACTATGATTATAACAACCACGACCATGATTATAACAACCACGACTATGATTATAACAACCACGACCATGATTATAACAACCACGACCATGATTATAACAACCATGACTATGATTATAACAACCACGACCATGATTATAACAACCACGACCATGATTATAACAATCACGACTATGATTATAACAACCACGACCATGATTATAACAACCAGGACCATGATTATAACAACCAGGACCATGATTATAACAACCAGGACCATGATTATAACAACCACGACCATGATTATAACAATCACGACTATGATTATAACAACCACGACCATGATTATAACAACCACGACCATGAATATAACAACCATGACTATGATTATAACAACCACGACCATGATTATAACAACCACGACCATGATTATAACAACCATGACTATGATTATAACAACCACGACCATGATTATAACAACCACGACCATGATTATTGTATGTATATTATGTATGCTGGATTATATATTATGTATGTATATTATGTATGTGCTCCATTTATGTATTTATTAATTCAGCCTAGCTAGCAGCATGTGGCAATGTTATTACCATATCCCACACGCTTAATTAATGTGCCTGGCGACGTATGGAAGCTGCTAATGTATCACTTGCCATACGTCGCCTATAGCAGTTGACCAAAGGAGCCTAGCCAGGGAGACCGCTGCTCTCCTCTGTGTACATACTCTTATCCAGTAAACCGAACCTACAAAACTATACAGGTGTTTGTGTTCTCTCCTGTATATAGAACTTATTATTCAGAACCTAACATGGCGCAGTGATCCGATCTTACTGGATAATTACGAGTGATAGTGCAAAGTTTGTGGGGAAGCCGGCATACGGACTCCTCGCTTGGGTCAACTCCCGCGCGTCAGCTCTCCTCGAAGAATCTCAGCAACTTTGAGCAGTGTCAGTGACAGTGATTTTCTGTGAAGTGTTTAGTGCATTGTGTGTTCGTGCCATTCATGTGTGACCTTGTTCTACAGGATTCCCAAGGTATACGGCACGTTCTGGGCATTTGTAAGGAGTAGAGTTCAGTGCACCCGTCTCTGACCGCGTTCTGAGGGTAACTGGGCTGACTGGGAGTCGCCGCGCCTCTCCCCCCACCCCCTCACAGCGCCGCCTCCACCCCCCCCTCACAGCTGGGGCGAGACGCTTTGCCGGCCCGGGACACACACTCACACGTACTAACACTCGCTGACCGCGCGGCTTCCTTATATATATTTTATATATATAACCTACTTATCTGTGTATTTAATTAATTTTTTGTCTGAAATCTTGTTGATACGACGGGCTGACCGGTCAACACTGATTTAAGACATAGTACACAGAGGAAGTAGTTATGTCTCACGCCTTACGTAGCCGTGGACCCAGCGTCCGGATGACTCAGACGGGTGATAGCCCCGCAGAGATGGATGACCAGGCCGGCCACGACGCTCCAGCCCCCACATCGCGCAGTCCCTCACCTCAATATTCAGCGTCGTCTCCAGAGATAATTGCTTTACTGAAGTTTATGAGAGATGAGAAACGCGAGGATGAAGCTCACAGACGTTTGGCGGATGAGTACAGAAGGCAAGCAGAGGCAGAACGAGACAACCAACGGAGATTGGAAGACAGTGAACGGTTTGAAGCCTTGATATCTCGCCTCACTGTTAACCAAGCCCCTGGCTCTAACACTGCCTCGGTACTGACTGGTTCAGATACCTCATCCATGCTTCCTTCACGCCCCCCAGCCCCACCTAAAGCAGCAGCTCAAACGCCGCCCATCTTGAAGCCTGATGAGACTTTCCAGACTTTTCGTGAATGGCAGCGACGGTGGACTGATTATTCTACAATGGTGGATCTCCAGAGTTTGTCACAGCCTAAACAACTCATCCAGCTGCGCATGTGCCTGTCCTTGGAAATTCAGCGTGTCTTGGAACATACGTTGCAGGTACCCCCAACCTCTTTGCTGTCTGTAGAGGAGGTACTGGACGTTCTACAACGGCACATCAAAGGACAGCAGAATGAAGCTCTGCGCAGGAGGGAATTGTTTAGCTGCAGACAGATGGAGGGTGAGTCTTTTGATGCCTTTTACGTGCGTCTTAAGAGAGCCTCGGAAGAGGTAGATATATTTCCAGGCCACCACCAGCAGTGCGAGGAGACCCAGTTGAGGCAGGTGATCCTGATGGGTGTTAAGGACGAGGAACTTGTCCAACGCCTCACCTCCCTCGACTCTTCCTCTTCTCTTACGGATGTGTCGACGATATGTCGCTCCTATGAGGCTGCCAGGTGTGCCACCTCTGCCATCCGTGCTCCCCCTACAGCTGTAAGCGCTGTGTCCCGGTACAAGAAGGACAAGAAGTCTGTTCCTACGCCTTCGCCCACCACGTCCACGCCCGGTTTATTTTGCAACAACTGTGGTAAGCAGCACGGAACACGGGTGTGTCCAGCTGCTCAGTCTACCTGCAACAGTTGTGACCGTAAGGGCCACTGGTCACTCACAGTACGGTGCCCAGCCAAACGCGTCCAGTGCAATGTGTGCGGTCGTCTGGGCCACTATGACAAGTGTTGCCCTTCCAACATACCCAAGGGACCGCGTCGGCGGAAGCTTCAGCCCCCCTCCACCAGAGAGGGCCGCCCACAGTCTTCCAATCAGAGGTACGACGACTCTTGACAACGCTCGAGCCACATTAGGAATGTGTGCTCCCCCCAGCGTCCCAGGACCAAAGTCCCCCAGTACATCAGTGTCATTGTGACCTACCGCAGTGCTTCATCCCGTCTTCAGATGTTGCCCGACACCGGCGCTGATGCTACAGTCATCGGTCCCCAGCATTTGCAATGCTTGGGGCTCTCTCCAAGTGATCTAGGACCGCCCCCCAAGGATCTCCGCTTTATGGCAGATGGTTCACAGATGACCCCGGCCCTGGGTTCACTCCAAGCACAAGTCACCTTTGGCAACAGGTCGTGTCAAGCCTGGATTGATGTGCATAACGGTGTCCAGACTCCTTTGCTGTCCTACAGACATTGTCAGGAGTTGGCCATCATCTCCCAGGACTTCCCCAAACCTATTCTTGAGGTAAAACACGCCAACAGGGTGCAAAAAGGGAGCAGCAACGACCCTGCTGCCGCCCTACCTCTGCCTCTTGCCAGTGACACCTCTCCTTCGGATGCTCGGAAGTACTTCCTGAAGGAATTCAGCGACGTTCTGGTGACCAAGTCCGCTCTGGAATCCAAGCCTCTCAAGAAGATGGCAGGCCCCCCTATGAGGATCCACCTGAGGGACGACGCGAAGCCATTCGCTATTTACACCCCTCGACTGGTTCCCCTGGCCTTCCGCGAGGCGGTCAAAAACGAGCTGGACTCCATGGTCGCCCAAGAAATTATTGTACCAACCGGCGATGACCCGTCTCCATGGTGTCACCCGATGGTTGTCGTCGCAAAACCTAAAGGTGGTGTTCGGATCACCACTGACCTTTCCAAGCTCAACAACCAGGTGTCTCGTCCTGCGCACCCTTCTCCCACGCCCTTTGCAGCCATACGCAGCGTGAACCCGAAGGCGCGCTTCTTCACGACGATGGACGCCCTGTGTGGATACTGGCAGATAGAGCTTGCCGAAGAAGACCGACCACTCACAACGTTCATCACCCCGCATGGACGTTACAGTTATTGCCGTGGCCCCATGGGATTCGCCGCTACAGGAGACGCTTTCTGTCTTCGAGGTGATATGGCTCTACAAGGTCTGGCAAACTGCGTGAAAGTGGTCGACGACATACTCGTGTACGACGAGGATTATATGGATCACCTCCGCCGTATCTACGAGGTACTCAACAGGTGCCGGAAGCACGGCATTACCCTAAATGCCGACAAGTTTGTTCTGGCCAGCTCTTCAGTTGACTTTTGTGGGTACACCCTCTCAGGGAATGGTATCGCAGCTGAGCCGGAAAAGGTCCGCGCCATTACGGATTTTCCCACCCCTGCTAACCTGACCGACTTGAGGTCCTTCATCGGTCTCGTCAACCAGTTAGCAGAGTTTTCGTCGGACATCTCCGCAGCTGCTCAACCACTTCGCCCCCTGATGAGCCCCAAGAGGACATTCCTGTGGACCCCCGACCACGACAAGGCCTTCCAGCAAGTGAAACAGGCCCTGTCTCGTCCACCTGTCCTCGCCACATTTGACCCAGCCTTGCCGACAGTTCTGCAGACAGATGCCTCACGCTTGTATGGCGTGGGATACGCCCTACTGCAGGATCATGGTGGAGGGCAGTTCCGGCTCGTCCAGTGTGGCTCGCGTTTCCTCTCTGACACTGAGACGCGCTATGCCACTATTGAGTTGGAGCTGTTGGCTGCGGTTTGGGCGATGTCCAAGTGCAGGTTTTACCTC
>CAUDMG010000883.1:135000-147500 GCA_958450375.1 Homarus gammarus | reverse complement strand
ATAAATAAAAATAAAATAAATAAAAATAAAATAAATAAAAATATAATAAATAAAAATAAATAAATAAAAATAAATAGAGGATTAAAAAGCCTAGGTATTGAGAGTTCTAAAGGGGATGAGGGGGTGACGGGTGAGGGGGTGAGGGGGAGAGGGGGAGGGGGGAGGGGGTGGGGGGAGAGGGGGTGAGGGGTGAGGGGGTGAGGGGTGGAGGGGTAAGGGGGTGAGGGGGGAGAGGGGTGGAGGGGTGAGGGGGAGAGGGGGGAGGGGTGAGGGGTGGAGGGGTGAGCGGGTGAGGGGGGAGAGGGGTGGAGGGGTGAGGGGGGAGAGGGGTGGAGGGGTGAGGGGAAGGGGGGTGGGGGGAGAGGGGGGAGGGGAAGGGGGGAAGGGGGGTGGGGGGAGAGGGGGGAGGGGAAGGGGGGTGAGGGGGAGAGGGGTCGAGGGGAAGGGGGGTGAGGGGGAGAGGGGTGGAGGGGTAAGGGGGTGAGGGGGGAGAGGGGTGAGGGGAAGGGGGTGAGAAAATTGGATTAACAGATTCGAATCAATATCGTGAACTGGTTTGAATTAGCGGTATACTAGAACGCCTCTAACCTAACCTAACCTATCCTAACTTAACCTAGCTTAACCTAACCTAACCTAATCTAATCTAATCTAATCTTATCTAACCTAACCTAACCTAACCTAATCTAATCTAACCTAACCTAACCTGACCTAACCTAACCTAACCTAACTTAACCGAATGCTTTCTATCTATTAAATAATTTGTTTCTGATATAATTAACAGTAGAAATAAATAATAATGAAATAATAATAATAATCTTTGTGACCATTAAGAAAACTGACCAATAATTAAGGAGGTCACCTGAGTATTACCCCCCCCCCCCCACCTTGTTATTTATTTGGTAGGGTGAGGGTTAGGTTAGGTTAGGATAGGTTAAGTTAGGTCAGGTTAAGTTAGGTCAAGTTAGGTTAGGTTAAGTTAGGTCAGGTTAAGTTAGGTCAAGTTAGGTTAGGTTAGGTTAAGTTAGGTCAAGTTACGTTAGGTTAGGTTAGGTTAAGTTAGGTCAGGTTAAGTTAGGTCAAGTTAGGTTAGGTTAGGTTAAGTTATGTCAGGTTAGATTAGGTTAGGTTAGATTAGATTAGACGAGAATAGATTACCATTAAGGTGTTTTATCATCAGGTAAAAAAAACAACTAAATCGAGGCTGTCTAATCCCCATCTCTATACTGTAATCTGAATTAAAACCTCCGCACCTTTGTGAATAATTTACCTCTTATGAATCAGTCAGATACGTTCTTATACTTTTCACTTAAGGCAAAAAAAAAAAAAAAATTACGCCCTCTTTGAAAATCCATCTTCATGTCGTAGCTTCAGTGAGCCAATTAGATGCGTTCTTGCGTCTCCACCTAGGTGAAAAAATACAACTTAGGAACCTTTGAGAATTCGGTTCACATCCCAGCCAGATTGCCAACCCAGCCTCCGGGCACAACCCCCCCCCCCTCCCTCTCCTCCTTCTCTCCCTCCCTCCCCCCCTCTCTCTCTCTCTCTGTCTTTCAATCACTTTCTTTCTCTCTCTTTTTTCCGTCTCTTTCTTTCTCTTTTATCTCTATCTCTCATTTTATTTCTATCATCCTTTCTCTCTACTTTCTCAATCTCAATCAATTTCTCTCTTTCTTTTTCCTTTCACTCTCTCTCTGACTCTCTCCCTTTCTTTGTGTCTGTCTCTCTCTCTTTTTTCTCTCTTATCGCGACGTTTCCCTCTCATGGCTAATTAGGGGGAAGGGAATCTCTGGAGAATGGAAGGAAAAGGAAGGGAGAAAGGGAAGAGAGTAGGGGAAGGAGGAAGGGAAAGGGAGTATGGGAAAGGAGGAGGGCGAAAAAAAGAAAAGAGCATAGAGGAAGAGAGGAATATATAGGAAGAGAAGGTGAAGAGAGGGAGTATCAGAAGAAAAGGAGAAAGAATAGGGGATAAGGGAGAAGATAATGTGAGAGGGAGAAAAGGAGAGGAGAGAGGAAATGGAAAAATGGAGTGGTCAGAAAGAAGAGGAAGAAAGAGGAGGAGGAAGAGGGAGAAAGGAAGAGAAAGAGGAGGTAAGAGGGAGAAGAAAGAGGATAGGGAAAAGGGGTAATTAGCTAGAGGTAAAGGTGGGTGGAGGTACTGGGTGGGTGGAGGTAATAAGTGGGTGGAGGTACTGGGTGGGTGGAGGTAATAAGTGGGTGGAGGTACTGGGTGGGTGGAGGTAATAAGTGGGTGGAGGTACTGGGTGGGTGGAGGTACTATGTGGGTGGAGGTACTGGGTGGGTGGAGGTAATAAGTGGGTGGAGGTACTGGGTGGGTGGAGGTAATAAGTGGGTGGAGGTACTGGGTGGGTGGAGGTAATAAGTGGGTGGAGGTACTGGGTGGGTGGAGGTAATAAGTGGGTGGAGGTACTGGGTGGGTGGAGGTAATAAGTGGGTGGAGGTACTGGGTGGGTGGAGGTAATAAGTGGGTGGAGGTACTGAGTGGGTGGAGGTAATAAGTGGGTAGAGGTAATAAGTGGGTGGAGGTACTGGGTGGGTGGAGGTAATAAGTGGGTAGAGGGACTGGGTGGGTGGAGGTAATAAATGGGTGGAGGTACTGGGTGGGTGGAGGTACTGGGTGGGTGGAGGTAATAAGTGGGTGGAGGTACTGGGTGGGTGGAGGTAATAAGTGGGTGGAGGTACTGGGTGGGTGGAGGTAATAAGTGGGTGGAGGTACTGGGTGGGTGCAGGTAATAAGTGGGTGGAGGTACTGGGTGGGTGGAGGTAATAAGTGGGTGGAGGTACTGGGTGGGTGGAGGTAATAAGTGGGTGGAGGTACTGGGTGGGTGGAGGTAATAAGTGGGTGGAGGTACTGGGTGGGTGGAGGTAATAAGTGGGTGGAGGTACTGGGTGGGTGGAGGTACTGGGTGGGTGGAGGTAATAAGTGGGTGGAGGTAATAAGTGGGTGTAGGTACTGGGTGGGTGGAGGTAATAAGTGGGTGGAGGTACTGGGTGGCCGAAGAGGTGTTCTCCCTTTCCGCCTTTGTCCAAGAGCAAGCAGGCGGAAAGGTAGCTGTCAGGGAGGAGGGAGAGGAAAGGGAGGAGGAAGAAAGGAGGAGGGAGGAGGGAGGAGGGAATAAGGAGTGGGGGAAGAGGAGAGGGAGGAGGGAGGAGGGAATACGGAGTGGGGGAAGAGGAGAGGGAGGAGGGAATATGAGTGGGGGAAGAGGAGAGGGAGGAGGGAGGAGGGAATATGAGTGGGGGAAGAGGAGAGGGAGGAGGGCTAGGATAAGAAGGAAGGAGTAGAAAGGAGGAAGTTGGTGAGAAGATTAGAGGTAGAGAGAGAGAGAGAGAGAGAGAGAGATATGGTTTAACCCTTTGAGGACTCTGGTTTAACCCTTTGAGGACTCTGGTTTAACCCTTTGAGGACTCTGGTTTAACCCTTCGAGGACTCTGGTTTAACCCTTCGAGGACTCTGGTTTAACCCTTCGAGGACTCTGGTTTAACCCGTTGAGGACTCTGGTTTAACCCTTTGAGGACTCTGGTTTAACCCTTTGAGGAATCTGGTTTAACCCTTTGAGGACTCTGGTTTAACCCTTTGAGGACGATAATTTAGTTCTCTAGGACTCAAAGGGTTAACCAACGATCCATTTACTACAACTACCAACACAAATAACAACTAACTTAACAACCGTCAACTCCACAACTTAACAACCGTCAACTTCACAACTTAACAACCGTCAACTTCACAACTTAACAACCGTCAACTTCACAACTTAACAACCGTCAACCCACAACTTAACAACCGTCAACCCCACAACTTAACAACCGTCAACTTCACAACTTAACAACCGTCAACTTAACATCTTAACAACCGTCAACCCCACAACTTAACAACCGTCAACTTCACAACTTAACAACCGTCAACTTCACAACTTAACAACCGTCAACTCACAACTTAACAATCGTCAACTACACAACTAGAGGACCCCGGACGAGAGGCGGCAGGTTTCTGATCTAGTCGAAGTCGTCAATTCCCATCCCAAGGAGTATAAAGTGAGAGGGAGGGAAGGATGAAGAAAGAGGGAAGGAGGGAAGGATGAAGAGGGAGGGAGGGAGGGAGGGAGGGGATTGTTGGAGAGGGATATAAAGAAGGAGTGGGGGTAGGTAGGGGGGGTGGGGGTAGGAAGATAGGTAAGGAGGGAGTGTAGGAAGGAGGGAGGTAGGGAGGGAGGGAAGTAGGAGAGTATTACGGACGGTGGCAGGGGTCGTGACACGCCGCTCTGTAGGAAGGAGGAGGATTGGATCGATCTAAAGTGGAGTGGAAACCCTCTGACTGCTCGGGAAAGAGGGTTAAATATTTTATGGTGTGTGGTAGTAGTTTCATTTTTTTTTGTCCTCCTCCTCTTGGCGTCTATAACGTTACAGTAGGCTTTTTTTTATAACGTGATTTTTGTTATTGATGTGATTCTGTATTCTGAGTTATTGATCTTATTCTTCTTGTTGTTTGCTGTTTGTTTTGTGTAGTTTTTGTTATTGTTGGTATGGTGTTGTTGTTGTTGCTGCTGTTGTTAATATTGCAGTATTGTTTTTGTTGTTGTTAGTACTACATTGTTGTTGTTTTCATTGTAAGCATTGTTATTTTTGTTTTTTCTTTGTGATAATTTTAGGTAACGTCAAATTATCCATTTTTCGTATTGCTGTAGTGTATAATAATTCTATAGTGTAACCCAACCTAACCTAACCCAACCCAACCCAACCCAACCTAACCCAACCCAACCCAACCTAACCTAACCCAACCCAACCCAACCCAACCTAACCTAACCTAACCTAACCTAACCTAACCCAACCCAACCCAACCCAACCCAACCCAACCTAACCTAACCTAACCCAACCTAACCCAACCTAACCCAACCCAACCCAACCTAACCTAACCTAACCCAACCCAACCTAACCTAACCTAACCCAACCTAACCCAACCCAACCCAACCTAACCTAACCTAACCAAACCCAACCCAACCTAACCCAACCCAACCTAACCTAACCTAACCTAACCTAACCTAACCTAACCTAACCTAACCCAACCTAACCTAACCTAACCTAACACATAGCAAAATAACCCAATAGAAAAAAGAACAAAACAATTACAATCAATAACCACAATAACACTAAACCAATAATAGTGATGCAAAACGAACTCAAAATTAACAGAAAAATCACCTCTTCCTCCTCTCAAGAAAATCACCAAATCACCACCCTAAAAATATTCAATCCCAGTGCAACATTATGTAACGTATCCTGTCAGTAACATATCCTGTCAGCATATACCATGATATATCTTACTGAAATGGACAAATAACGCGAAACTTAAAGAATGAAACACATTAACAACGCGAAATTAATAATACGTAACTTTTTTTGGAGGGGAAACAAAATAATGGCAGGGAAATTTCTTAGGGGGAAAAAAAGAGACGAAAATAACAAATGAAAAGTAAAAATATATGACTAAAAAATGCTCTTAGCTGGGAAACAAGGATCATAGGCTGCGTTTTTTTATTTTTGCTTCCGGGTGTGTGTGTGTGTGTGTGTGTGTGTGTGTGTGTGTGTGTGTGTGTGTGTGAGAGAGAGATCTAGAACCACAAGTAGGGACAGGAACAAAGAATGTCTGAGAGAGAGAGAGAGAAAGACAGAGAGAGAGAGAGAAAGACAGAGAGAGAGAGAGAGAGAGAGAGAGAGAGAGAAAGAAAAACGAGACAAAATGAAATAAATATGGAAAGAGAGAAATAAAGATAAAAAGGGAAAAAAAGACACCGAGACAAAAAGAGAGAGCGAGAGAAAGAGACAGAAAAGAGAGAGAGAGAGAGACAGACAGAAAAGAGAGAGAGAGAGAGAGAGAGAGAGAGAGAGAGAGAGAGAGAGAGAGAGAGAGGAGTGTTTAATGGAGGCAGGGAAGGACATAAAAGTGGGCTCCATTACCTAAAATCTGTTACACACTTTAATGGCGCGGGGAACTCCTCTGGGTTGACACTTTACTACTTGTGTCCGGAGTTTGTCTTGATCAGGTGCTGGCTGGCTTATGTTTACTGAGTTATGTGTGTGTGTGTGTGTGTAGGGGTGTGTGTGTGTGTGTAGGGGTGTGTGTGTAGGGGTGTGTGTGTGTGAGTGTGTGTAGGTGGGTGTGTGTGTGTGTGTGTAGGTGGGTGTGTGTGTGTGTGTAGGGGTGTGTGTGTGTGTAGGGGTGTGTGTGTGTGTGTGTGTAGGTGTGTGTGTGTGTGTAGGTGTGTAGGTGTGTGTGTGTAGGTGTGTGTGTGTGTGTGTGTAGGTGTGTGTGTGTGTAGGTGTGTGTGTGTGTGTGTGTGTGTGTGTGTAGGTGGGTGTGTGTGTAGGTGTGTAGGTGTGTGTGTGTGTAGGTGGGTGTGTGTGTAGGGGTGTGTGTGTAGGGGTGTGTGTGTGTGTAGGTGTGGGTGTGTGTGTGTGTGTGTGTGTGTGTGTGTGTAGATGTGTGTGTGTGTGTGTGTAGGTGTGTAGATGTGTGTGTGTAGGTGTGTGTGTGTAGGTGTGTGTGTGTGTGTGTGTGTGTGTTGTGTGTAGATGTGTGTGTGTGTGTGTGTGTGTGTGTGTAGACGTGTGTGTGTGTGTGTGTGTGTAGACGTGTGTGTGTGTGTGTGTGTGACCTAGGTCCTTGCAGTGTATGTTAATTTTTATGTTTACAATGTGTTCGAAGTCGTAAAAATGTTTACGAATAATAATAATAATAATAATAATAATAATAATAATAATAATAATAAGAATGAGAAGAAGAAATAGAGGAAGAGGAAGAAGAAGAACTAAGGGAAGCAGAAAGCTTTAGTCTCAAGGACACTCACCAGCTTGTAAACAAACTCACTACTACTACCACCACTACTTCTACCACCACCACCACCACTACTACTACCACCATTACTACTACCATCACCACCACTACTACTACCATCACCACCACTACTACTACTACCACCATTACTACTACCATCACCACCACTACTACTACCACCATTACTACTACCATCACCACCACTACTACTACCACCATTACTACTACCATCACCACCACTACTACTACCATCACAACCACTACTACTACCATCACCACCACTACTACTACCATCTCGAAAGAAGGTTAATGGGAAGTGAGGTGGGATGGGATGGGATGGGGTGGGATGGGATGGGATGGGATGGGATGGGGTGGGATGGGATGAGGTGGGATGGGTTGGGATGGGTTGGGTTGGGGTGGGATGGGATAGGTGTAGGATGGGAAAGAAGATGGGATGGGATAGAGATACACACGGAAGAAGGAAAAGAAAGGTGAGGAGGTAATGAGGTTAACTGAAGTAGGAAATAATTAAGGACGCATTTTTGAGCTCTTGAAAATCTCTCTCTTTTTTTTCTTAATTCCCCTCTTTCTTTTCTTTACTCCCTCTCTTTCTTTTCTTTTCTTTACCCCCTTATCTCTCTTTTCTTTACTCTCTCTTTCTTTTCTTTACCCCCTTATCTCTCTTTTCTTAACTCTCTCTCTTTCTTTACTCACCTCTCTCTTTTTTACGACCTCTCTCTCTATCTCTCTCTCTCTCTCTCTCTTTATCTCTCTCTCTCATTCTCTTTTCTTTACTCCCCTTCTCTCTCTTTTCTTTACGCCCCCTCTCTTTCTCTCTTGTGCCTCTCTTTCTCTCTTTCTTATTCTCTCTGTGTTTTTATCTTTAATTCTGTCTCCCTCTCTCTCTCTTTGTATCTCTATTTTACTCTTTTATTATCAATACTTCCTTCTTTCTGTATCTCTCACTCCATATAATATCTCTCTCTCTCTCTCTCTCTCTCTCTCTCTCTCTCTCTCTCTTCAGAAATCAACCCACCTCCTTCTCCCTCCCTCCCTCCCTCCCTCCCTCCCTCATCCCTTCCTTCCTTCAAAATAAAACGTACCACATCATCTAACAGTAACATCACACGCCACATCACACGTCACATCACACACCACACCACACGCCACACCACACGCCACATCAAACGCCACATCACACGCCACATCACACGTCACATCACACGCCACACCACACGCCACATCACACGCCACACCACACGTCACATCACACGCCACATCACACGCCACATCACACGTCACATCACACGCCACACCACACGCCACATCACACGCCACACCACACGTCACATCACACGTCACATCACACGCCACACCACACGCCACACCACACGCCACATCACACGCCACACCACACGTCACATCACACGCCACATCACACGCCACACCACACGCCACATCACATGCCACATCACACACCACATCACACGCCACACCACACGCCACATCACACGCCACACCACACGCCACATCACACCTACAAAAACAACAGAATATAAACTTATCAACGCCTTCAACTGTTCCCTCCGTCGACGCTGCAGTTATTTCATTATCAACCTGAGAGGGACCCAGTCATAACACACGGTGGGTGGGATGAGTGGGTGGGGTGTAGGGAAGAGTGGGTGGGGTGGATGAAGGAGTGGGGGGTGGATGAAGGAATGGGTGGGGTGGTTAAGGTCGATAGGGTGGATGGATTGGATGAGGTGGGTGGATGAGTGGGATGGATGAGGTGAGTGGATGAGTGGGATGATTGGGGTGGAGGAATGAGATGATTGGGATAAGTGGATGAGTGGGATGGATGAGGTGAGTGGATGAGTGGGATGATTGGGGTGGAGGATTGGGATGAGTGGGATAAATGGATGAGTGGGATGAGTGGGATAAGTGGATGAGTGGGATGTGGGAGAAATGGTCTATCTTACCTTGCTAATTACTTTTTATTAATTAATAGTATTACTGGATCCCTTCTCCAGTCCTTACATACATACATACATACATACATACACACACACACGCACACACACACGCACACGCACACACACACACACACACACACACACGCTACTACGATCCTTCTAAACTATTCATTTTTTCACTTCCAAACAAGATCATTAAGCTCTCTCTCTCTCTCTCTCTCTCTCTCTCTCTCTCTCTCTCTCTCTCTCTCTCTTTGTCTCTGTAACTCTCTCTTTCTCTGTCTTATTTTCTCTATATCTCTTTCTTTTTCTGTTTACTCTTTAATTTTATCTCTCTTTATTCTCAATGGTTTATCTTTATCTTTCTCTCACTTTATTTCTCTCATTTACTTCCACTATATTTTTGTTTTCTCTCTCATTTCCTCCATTTATCTCTGGTTTCCTCATCCCTTCTTTCTCTCTTTAACTATAATACAGTTTCTCTCGAACCTTATTTTCTTTCTTTATCTCTCTCTCTCTCTCCCTTTCTAACCTAACCTAACCTAACCTAACCTAACATAACCTAACCTTAGTCATCAAGTTAAAGAGACCCTCCCTCCCTCCCTCCCTCCAATAGTCCCTCCATATTGCCACTACCCTCCCTCCTTTCCTCCATACACACATTCCCTCCAAACTCCCCCTCCATATGGTCCCTCCACACTGACCCTTCATAACTCCCTCCACATACAATCCCTCCAACGTTCCCTCCACACTGCCCCTCCAAAAGGTCCCACTTAGCGCCCTCTGAACTCTCCTACAAACAGAGAGACGAAGAGAAGACAAACACTCGAGAAAATACGATTAAAAGGGGAGAAAGAAGAGGAGGGGAAGAAGAGAGAGGTGAGAAGAAGAATATGAGAGAGAGGAAAAGGGAAAGGAGGAGTAGGAAGGGAAGAAGAGAGAGGTGAGAAGAAGAACATGAGAGAGAGGAAAAGGGGAGGAAGAAGAGGAGGGGAAGAAGAGAGAGGTGAGAAGAAGAATATGAGAGAGAGGAAAAGGGAAAGGAGGAGTAGGAGGGGAAGAAGAGAGGTGAGAAGAAGAATATGAGAGAGAGGAAAAGGGAAAGGAGGAGTAGGAAGGGAAGAAGAGAGAGGTGAGAAGAAGATTAGAAGAGAAGGGGGAGTAGAAGAGGAGGAGGAGGAAAATACGAGGGGGACCAAGCTAATAGGAGAGAGCAAGAGAGGTGAAGGAGAAGGAGGAAGAGGGAAGGAGGGAGAAGAAAGAGATGGAGGAGGAAGGAGAATACACGAAGGAAAAGGAGAGAGAGAGAGAGAGAGAGAGAGAGAGAGAGAGAGAGAGAGAGAGAGTGAGTTAAGGGTAAGAGTTGAAATGGAATTGAGAGAGATGGAAGGGGTGGATTAAAGGAAGGTAAACTTAAAGAGAAGAAAGAAGAAGGGGAGGGAAAGTGAAAGAGTAAAATAGAAAAGGAGAGATAAGGGAGAGGAATAAAGGAAAAGAAAGTGAGTTAAAGAAAGGGAGTAACTAATAATGGAAGGAAATGAAAGAGGATAAGCGGAAGAGGAGTAGGGGGAAGGAGGGAGGGGAAGAGGAGTGGGGTAGGGGAAGGAGGGAGAGGTGGCGGAGGAAAGGGAAGGAGGGAGGGGAAGAGGAGGGGTTAGGGGAAGAATGGGTGAGGGAAGGTGGGAGGGAAAAAGAGGGAGGGGAAAAGAGGGGAGGGAAGAGGGGAGGGAAAAGTGAAAGGAAGGAGGGGAAAGAGAGAGGGAGGAGGGGAAAGAGAGAGGGAGGAGGGGAAAGAGAAAGGAAGGAGGGGAAAGAGAGAGGAAGGAGGGGAAAGAGAGAGGGAGGAGGGGAAAGAGAGAGGGAGGAGGGGAAAGAGAGAGGGAGGAGGGAGGCTCATTTTTAATTAAACACGGAGAACTATGTTGTCCACTCTGGTGGTGGTGGTAGTGGTGGAAGTCGTGGTGGTGGTAGTGGTGGTGGTAGTGGTGGTGGTAGTGGTGGTGGTGGTGGTAGTGGTGGTGGTGGTGGTGGTAGTGGTGGTGGTGGTGGTGGTAGTGCTGGTGATGGTGGTGGTGGTGGTGGTAGTGCTGGTGATGGTGGTGGTGGTGGTGGAAGTGGTGGTGGTGGAAGTGGTGTTAGTGGTGATGGTGGTGGTAATGCTGGTGGTGGTGGTGGTGGTGGTAGTGATTGTGGTGGTGGTGGTAGTGCTGGTGGTGGTGGTGGTGGAAGTTGTGGTGGTGGTGGTAGTGCTGGTGGTGGTGGTAGTAGTGGTGGTGGTGGTGGTGGTAGTGATTGTGGTGGTGGTGGTAGTGCTGGTGGTAGTGGTGGTGGTAGTAGTGGTGGTGGTAGTAGTGGTGGTGGTGGTGGTGGTGGTGGTGGTAGTGATTGTGGTGGTGGTGGTAGTGCTGGTGGTAGTGCTGGTGGTGGTGGTAGTGCTGGTGGTGGTGGAAGTGCTGGTGGTGGTGGTGGTGGTAGTGATTGTGGTGGTGGTGGTAGTGCTGGTGGTAGTGCTGGTGGTGGTGGTAGTGCTGGTGGTGGTGGAAGTGCTGGTGGTGGTGGTGGTGGTAGTGATTGTGGTGGTGGTGGTAGTGCTGGTGGTTGTGCTGGTGGTGGTGGTGGTGGTAGTAGTGGTGGTGGTAGTAGTGGTGGTGGTAGTGATGGTGGTGGTAATAGTGGTGGTTGTTGTAGTGGTAGATGGAAGAAGTTATGATAACAATAATAACAATAATAATAATAATAATAATAATAATGTAATAAATAAATAAATCTACAAAAAATTAGAAAATGAAAATAAAGAAAATATAGATAAAAATACGAAAGAAATGAAAGAAAAAGAAAAAAGCGAAACACGAATAAAGGTAAATGAAACAAAAGGGAAAAAACGCAAAAATAAACACAATAAAATAAATAAAGGAAGAGATGAAAACAGAACGAAAAAAAATATATGGAAAAAATCACAAAGGGAAACAAAGAGAGAGAGAGAGAGAGAGAGAGAGAGAGAGAGAGAGAGAGAGAGAGAGAGAGAGAGAGAAAGAAAGAAAGAAAGAAAGAAAGAAAGAAAGAGAGAGAGAGAGAGAGAGAGAGAGAGAGAGAGAGAGAGAGAGAGAGAGAGAGAGAGAGAGAGAGAGAGAGAAAGAAAGAAAGAAAGAAAGAAAGAAAGAAAGAAAGAGAGAGAGAGAGAGAGAGAGAGAGAGAGAGAGAGAGAGAGAGAGAGAGAGAGAGAGAGAGAGAGACCAATACTCGTGGCCTGGCAATAAACCGAAATAAACTCGTTATTAATCGCGTTGGGGAAGAGTTGCCAGTTAATGGAATAAATTTAAGCTGACTGTGTAAAGCTTGACCCTGGAATAAATGTAACTTTAAGCTGACTGTGTAAAGCTTGACCCTGGAATAAATGTAACTTTAAGCTGACTGTGTAAAGCTTGACCCTGGAATAAATGTAACTTTAAGCTGACTGTGTAAAGCCTGACCCTGGAATATATGTAACTTTAAGCTGACTGTGTAAAGCTTGACCCTGGAATAAATGTAACTTTAAGCTGACTGTGTAAAGCTTGACCCTGGAATAAATTTAAGCTGATTGTGTAAAGCTTGACTCTGGAATAAAATTGAGCTGACTGTGTAAAGCTTGATCCTGGAATAAATTTAAGCTGATTGTGTAAAGCTTGACCCTGGAATAA
>CAUDMG010000883.1:110000-127500 GCA_958450375.1 Homarus gammarus | reverse complement strand
GACAGGGAAAGGAATGAGGGGGGAGAGGGAAGGAGGAGAAAGAAAAGGAAGAGACACGAGAGGGAATGAGGGAAGAGGAGGAGGAAGAGGAGGAGGAGGAGTGGGAGGGATGAAGGAGAAGGAATTAATATGGGAGGGAATGAAGGATGGGGGGGATGGAAGAGGAGGAGAAAAAGGAGGAGGAAGAGGCAGGGAAGGGAATGAAAAGGGGGAGGAATGGAACAGGAGGAGAATAAGGAGGAAGAGGAGACATGGGAGGGAAGAGGAGGAGGAAGAGGAGGAGGGGTAAGAGACAGGGAAAGGAATGAAGGATAGAAGGGATAAAGGAGGAGGAGGAGGAAGAGACGAAGAAGGGAATGATGGAGGAGGAAGAGATGAAAAATGGATAAGAAAAAGAAGAAGTAGAAGAGAGTAATAATGTGGTTGAGAAGAAGAGAAAGATGAAGAAGAGGATAAAGAGAAGGAGGAGGAGGAGGAAGAGGAGGAGGAGGAGGAGGAGGAGGAGGAGGAGGAGGAGAGAGGAAGTGAATAAAGACTGAAAGAAGCAGAGAGGAATGACGAAGGTAAAAATAGAGAATGGAGAAGAGAAGATGATGATGATTAGGAATAACTTACAGAAGAAAGGGGCGAAGGGGCAACATAAGAGAGAGAGAGAGAGAGAGAGAGAGAGAGAGAGAGAGAGAGAGAGAGAGAGAGAGAGAGAGAGAGAGAGTAGGAGAATGAATGTAAATGAGAATATGGAGGTAGAAAGATCATACACACACACACACACACACACACACACACACACACACATACACACACAGGCACCTCTAAAGACAGACAGACAGACACCAAAGGACCTCTCTCTCTCTCTCTTTCTCTCTCTCGTCACTTCCTTCACCCAACAAGATCTCCTTGACCACGCCTCTCTGTACCCACACCACCCTCCTCCAGACAGGTGTTCTCCAGTCTATTAAGCTAATAAGGAATCCACACCCTTATAAAGATCTTAGTGTGGCGTAAAACCTCGTAACTCAGCCGTATGAGGGAGAGTTGGGTCCCATCATGCCCCCCTCCTCCCCCAAAAAAACGTATAATCATTGCCACGTTAAAATGGCCATGACAGCGGTGGATGAGATCTCCCAGATGTGTGATGCCTCAACTAAAAGAATTTACGAGTCATATAGCCAGCAGAAGGTAGTGACCCGATATTAAGTTACATAGAAGTCAGGGGGGGATAGTTCCGAGGGTCATAAGAGGTCAGTCAAGAGGGGATGAGAGGAGGTCATCTAAGGGCCCATGATAGCCACTATACGACCACGGGGTACACCTCTAAGATGCTTATGGCTGCTGTCTCGTATAACTCTTCAGTACAAGAGATCTGATGATATGATGTGGTGCTTGGCGGTGGGAGGGAGAGGGAGAGATGGAGGGAGAGAAGGAGGGAGGAGGGAGAGGGGGTGGTAAGGATGGAAAGAAGGAGGGAGAGGGGGTGGTAGGGATGGAGGGAAGGAGGGAGAGGGGGTGGTAGGGATGGAGGGAAGGACGGAGAGGGGGTGGTAAGGATGGAGGGAAGGACGGAGAGGGGGTGGTAAGGATGGAGGAAGGAGGGAGAGAAGGTTGGAGGGAAGGAGGGAGAGAAGGTGGTAGGGCTGGAGGGAGGAGGGAGAGGGGGTGGTAAGGATGGAGGAAGGAGGGAGAGAAGGTTGGAGGGATGGAGGGAGGAGGGAGAGGGGGTGGTAAGGATGGAGGAAGGAGGGAGAGAAGGTTGGAGGGAAGGAGGGAGAGAAGATGGTAGCGATGGAGGGAGGAGGGAGAGGGGGTGGTAGGGATGGAGGAAGGAGGAAGAGGGGGTGGTAGGGATGGAGGGAAGGAGGGAGAGAAGGTTGGAGGGAAGGAAGGAGAGAAGGTGGTAGGGATGGAGGGAGGAGGGAGAGAAGGTGGTAGGGATGGAGGAAGGAGGAAGAGGGGGTGGTAGGGATGGAGGGAAAGAGGGAGAGAAGGTGGTAGGGATGGAGGGAAAGAGGGAGAGAAGGTGGTAGGGATGGAGGAAGGAGGAAGAGAAGGTAGTAGGGATGGAGGGAGGAGGGAGAGGGAGAGATGGAGGGAAGGAGGGAGAGGGGGTGGTAGGGATGGAGGGAAGGAGGGAGAGAAGGTGGTAGGGATGGAAAGAAAAGATGGAAAAGAGAGAGACAGAGAGAGAAACAGAGAGAGACAAATAGTATATACTAAACCAGACTCACTAGGTCGTCACAAAACTTACCAACTGGACCACAAACACCAACGGTAGTGAAATTAACCAAGTGATTAACGTTTTGGTTATTGACATGAATTTTTTTTAATATATACACATATTTTTTTGAAGTTTTACATAAATATACATAACATAAAACGATTAATAGCCCCATAGACCATTAATCTATTTCGATAAATTAATATATTTCGTTTCTCAATAATTTTCAAATCTTAGTTCTTGTGGAGCCGAGAGATACCACCACCCCTACTGATTTAGTCTTTAATCCCACTAAGTGCATCCTCTTGCGGCCAATGGAATAATAATAATAATAATCCTAACAAGAACAACAAGAAAAAATCACCATAGTAGAATCTTGGTAATTATCGGCCCGTTTTCTTCTTTGTTTTCTAGGGGACACTGAGCCAGTCCCGAGACCCAATTATGTGGAGGTTTTCTAATTCTTGGGGGATATTTGGTGGAGAGAAGAGAAGAGAATAAAAGAGAGACATATAAAGAAAGAAAGAGATGGATAACGATGTCACTAATATACAAAAGTAGGAATAACAAATTGAGTAATAAAGTGTATGTAAAAGTATGAATAATAAGAACACTGATAATAATTTAAAGATAAGAAACACGAATAACGAAATGAGCAATAAACGATGATAATAATGTACTGTTGGAGTGCATTAAGTCATCATTGTAGGGACTCAGTAAAAGTTTCTATTTTAAAAGATCTTTCTACTTTGGGATCATTACCTGAAGATTAACCCTCCCCCCGCCCCCCCCCCCCCCCCAGATTATTTCACCTGAAGATTAAACACTCTAATCTAACCTAACCTAACCTAACCTAAACCGAACCGAACGTAACCTAACCTAACCTAAACCTAAACCGAACCGAACCGAACCTAACCTAACCTAAACCTAAACCGAACCGAACCTAACATAATTTGGTCTATGCTAATTTCTCAATCTCTGTCTGCTACTCGCTTATCATTCCTTCTGCTATCTCACACACACACACACACACACACCCACACACACCCACACCCACACACACCCACACCCACACACCCACACACACACACACCCACACCCACACACACCCACACACACCCACACACACACCCACACACACACACACCACACCCCCCACCCACACACACCCACCCACACACACACACCACACACCCACACACCCACACACACACCACACACCACACACACACCCACACAACCCCACACACACCCACACACACACACACCACACACACACACACCCACACACACCCACACACACACCCACACACACACACCCACACCCACACACCCACACACACACCCACACACACACACACCCACACCCACACACACCCACACACACACCACACACACACACCCACACCCACACACACCCACACACACACCCACACACACACCCACACACACACACACCACACACACCCACACCCACACACACACACACACACCCACACACCCACACACACACCCACACACACACACACCCACACACACCCACACACCCACACACACACACACCCACACCCACACACACCCACACACACACCCATCTTCGCCTCATCTTCTAATCGCCTGTTACCTGCTTCTGCCGCCGTAAAAGAACAAGAGTGTAATGATTGAAGGCGACACAAGGACCCGGTGGCGGCTGGGGATTGGGAAGGAGGTGAGGGTGGGTGGGTGAGAGGTGAGGGTGAGTGGGTGAGGGGTGAGAGGTGAGGGGTGAGGGTGGGAGGAGGAGGTGAGGTGTGAGGAGTTTTGTGAAGGTGGCTATTATATGACAATCAAGGAGAGTGGTGCTCGCTTCCCCCCTCCCCTCTCCCTCCCCCTTTCCCCTTTCCTTGTACCCCCCCCCTTTCCCCTTCCCTCAGGTCGTGTTTATTCCCGACAAAAACAAATTAGTTGACTGACTGTGATCTTGCTTTGCTTGCGTGTTTTTTGTCTTGTTTTTTGTTTGTTGTTGTTATAGGGAGGGAGGGACGGAGGGAGGGAGGGTGAGGGAATGGAGGGAGGGTGAGGGAATGGAGGGAGGGTGAGGGAAGGAGGGAGGGTGAGGGAGGGAGGGAGATGAGGGAATGGAGGGAGGGTGAGGGGATGGAGGGAGGGTGAGGGAATGGAGGGAGGGTGAGGGAATGGAGGGAGGGTGAGGGAATGGAGGGAGGGTGAGGGAATGGAGGGAGGGTGAGGGGATGGAGGGAGGGTGAGGGAAGGAGGGAGGGTGAGGGAATGGAGGGAGGGTGAGGGAATGGAGGGAGGGTGAGGGGATGGAGGGAGGGTGAGGGAAGGAGGGAGGGTGAGGGAGGGAGGGAGATGAGGGAAAGGGGTGAGGGAGGGGAGGTGAGGAAAGGGAGGGGTAGGAGGGAGGGGAGGGAAGGGAGGTGAGGGAAAGGAGGGAGGTAAGGGAGAATCTCTAGCATATTATTGTTCCTGTCTTCCTGTTCCTTCCTCTCCCTGCTGTTATTGATACTGCTGTGCTGCTACGGTGATACTGCTGTGCTGTTCCTGCTTCCGCTGTTGCTGTGCTGTTACGGTGATACTGGTGTGCTGCTGATGGATGCTGTTATTGACGGTGTTAAGTGCTGTACTAGTGCTGTTAACTACCCCTAGTGCTGTGACCTAAAACAGTGACCTAAAATTCTCCTTCATGTTTAAGACGAGACAAAAAAGACAGAAACACAAATGGACGGACGGACGGACAGACAGACAGACGGACAGACAGACAGACAGACAGGCAGGCAGACAGAGAGGCAGGCAGGCAGGCAGACAGACAGACAGACAGACAGAGAGGCAGGCAGGCAGGCAGACTGGATATTGACTATGGCATGACGTCATTGGCTTGAGGATGACTGATGACTGGCTGGAGGATGACTGGTGACTGGCTGGAGGATGACTGGTGACTGGCTGGAGGATGACTGGTGACTGGCTGGAGGATGACTGGTGACTGGCTGGAGGATGACTGATGACTGGCTGGAGGATGACTGGTGACTGGCTGGAGGATGACTGATGACTGGCTGGAGGATGACTGGTGACTGGCTGGAGGATGACTGATGACTGGCTGGAGGATGACTGGTGACTGGCTGGAGGATGACTGATGACTGGCTGGAGGATGACTGATGACTGGCTGGAGGATGACTGATGACTGGCTGGAGGATGACTGGTGACTGGCTGGAGGATAACTGGTGATAATTGTGGTGGTGCTGGTGGTGATGGTAGTGGTGGTTGTAGTGTTAGTCGTAGTGGTGATGTTAGTTGTAGTGGTGGTAGTGTTGGAAATGGTAGTAGTGGTGGTAGTGGTAGTGTTGGAAATGGTAGTGGTGGTGTGGTAGTAGTAGTGATAGTAGTGGTAGTGTTGGAAATGGTAGTAATGGGTGGTGGTGGTGGGGGGGGGGGGGGCGTGACTAGCTGGAAGGCCAACCCGTGAACATCACATATGGTCATCCCGGGAGGTAATTATTCCGGCTCCCAGCTGACGCCGCCCACGACGCCCCCGATAATCACGTTAGTGGGGCGTGTATGGGTGGGTGAGGGGGGGGGGGAGATGGGGAGCTGTGGGAGGGGGGGGGCTGGAGGGAGGGAAGGGAGAGGGGAGGGAGTAACATGGAGTACAGGGTGAGAGGAAGGATGTGAGGATATTTGAGGGAGAGGAGGCGATGTGGGAGGGGAGGGAGAGCAGTGTTCCCTCACCTCCTCTCTCTCTCCCTCACCCTCTCCCTCTCCCCCACCCCCTCCCTCTCCCTCACCCCCCCAACCCTCCCTCACCAGGTGTTCATCAGACTCACGAAAATAAATAGATTCATAAAAAATAATTAATTGATTTTCATATTAATTGTTGTTCTGTTATTAATTTGGTGAACAACATTGTGTGTGTGAGGCCAACAGTGATTTATAAATTATCTTATTTTACCGACTCATATTTGTGACTGTCGATTTATGTACGCACACACACACACACACACACACACACACACACACTAAACCTTCATGGAATTCTTTATATCATCAACTTTTCTTTCGTCTTCATCATCTGTGTCCTCGTAATTCCACGTTTGTTGGTGTGTGTGTGTGTCTCGGCTCTTCCTTCCTCGCAGTTATCGGCCCTATGCTTCTTCTCTCAGTTATTCACATCTCTCTCGTATCCTTCATCACCAAAACCTCCTCTTCCTCTCATGGTTTTGTCCCCCACCTCCTCCTCCTCCTCCTCCTCTCCTTTTCTCATTCTCTTCCTCCTTTGTTTTCTTCTTCCTCCTCATTATTCTGTCCTTCTGTCATCTCCTTACCTATTCTTCCTTTTCCTCCTCTTTCTTCACCTCCTCTCCTTCACAACCACCACCATTGCCGACCACTACACTACTACCACCACCACTACAACTACCATCACCACTACACTACTACCACTACTACAACTACCACCACCATTACCGACCACTACACTACTATTGATTCACTAACACCAAATATATCTATGTCTTGATTCTGGTTACCTGGTGGTCGTGTACCTGACATAATTAGGTGGTGGTGGTGATAGTTGTTGTGGTGGTAATGTTGGTAGTCGTGGTAGTAATGGTAGAGGCAGTTGCATTGGTGGTGGTGGTAATTGTAGTGGTGGTAGTTATAGCGGTGATAGTTGTAGTGGTGGTAGTGATGGAAGTGGTGGTAGTTATAGCGGTGATAGTTGTAGTGGTGGTAGTGATGGAAGTGGTGGTAATTGTAGTGGTGGTAGTTACAGCGGTGATAGTTGTAGTGGTGGTAGTGATGGAAGTGGTGGTAATTGTAGTCGTAGTGGTCGTAGTGGTGGTAGCTATAGTGGTGATGGTGGTAGTTGTAGTGAGGGTAGCGATGGTAGTTATAGTGGTGGTAGCGGGGGTAGTTATAGTAGTGATAGTTGTAATAGTAGCGGTGGTAGTTATAGCGGTGGTAGGTGTAGTTGTGGTAGTAGTGGGGGTGGTACTTACAGTGGTAGTGGTTGTAGTTATAGTGGTTTTGGTAGTTATAGTGGTGATAGTTACAGTTCGCTTTATATAACAGGTATACTGTATATGTAATGTCACTCAGTTTATATAATCTTATAATATATTCATTAATCCTATTTTATATTAACTAATCCAACATTCTATTTATTAATCCTATTTTGTATTAATCCTTTATTATGCTCATTAATCCTACACAGATATTTATTGATAATCCCAACAGTCATGGATCACCTGAGGAATAGACACCCCCAAAGTTCAATTCTCGGTCCAGTACTGTTTTTGTTGTACATAAACGACATAGTCCACGCCAGCTCACTCATAAAATACAACTTATTTGCAGACGATAGTAATCTCTATGCCAGCAACTCAGACCTCCATTCCTTGATGAGAACTATGAACACTGAATTAACTAAAGTCGGGACCTGGGTAATACGTAATAAACTGACCCTAAATCTTGAGAAAACCCACTACACGATCTTTCACAGAAGAAAAAACTTACCTCCAGACTTGGTAATACAGTCCTCAAACGCGAACAAAATACTAAATTCCTCGGAGTTATTGTTGATGAGAAACTTAACTGGAGAAACCACATACAAGCCAGACACAGTAAAGTCAATAAACAGTGCGGTATCATGTATCACACTCGACAGTCACTCACTCTTACAGCAATGAAAGAAATCTATCATGATCTTGTTTACCAACACCTGATACACTGTCACACACTATGGGGGGGCCTCTGGCTCTTCAAAAACACAATCTCTGGTTACTACACAAAAGAGAGTTGTACGGACAATGACCTACTTGAAAAAACAGATCACACAAACGAAAAACTTGCTATATTGAAATTTTTAAAATTCGAAGATATTAACACCTACTGCTGTCCCCTCTTTGTTTACAAATCTATCAATCACTTGCTTGACAATAATTACTTCCAGTTCCGGAATAATCAGAGATACAACTTAAGGCACCCATAGCTACTAAGACCACCCCCCATTCGCTCCTCTCAGTCCCAGACCTCCATAAAATATCATGGTGTGAAGGTGTGGAACAACTTACCCCCACCCATCCGAGCAAAGACTACACTCCCTTCCTTTAAATCATCTCTTAAAAAATATCTATTGTCGAAGTATTAATATTTCTTGTAACACTTACTATATTTACAGTACCTGCCTTTATTGTACCACCAAATCCGTTTTATCGGAAATTATCATGTAAATAAATAAGTAATTACCATTGCAATAAACATAATTGCCAACTAGACATAATCCTGAAAGCTTTGTCCTCTTGTTCAACCTTATTACTGCACAACCCAGGTTGTACTGCTGCCCCATTATACTTATGTTTTTAAATTCCACTCTAATTTATATGTATATGTGTATGTGTGTGTATGTGTGTGTGTGTGTGTGTGTGTGTGTGTGTGTGTGTGTATGTATGTGCATATATATATATATATATATATATATAATATATATATATATATATATATATATATATATATATATATATGCAAGTAAATCACTGTAGGTGCGCGTGATCTAGGTATATGCTGATAACCACCAGGAAAGAAGAAAACACGAAGTTCCCAAGCGCTTGGGAACTTCGTGTTTTCTTCTTTCCTGGTGGTTATCAGCATATATATATATATATATATATATATATATATATATATATATATATATATATATATATATATATATAATATATATGTGTATATATGTGTATGTATGTGTATATGTATGTATAAATAAATACAAAAAAATAAAAATAATAAATAATAAAATAAATAAATATTAAAGTGATAACCGTAGTAACATTATGAGATGTACTTATTACCACCATGCTATTGTACTATTCCAGATGATAATAAATGTTACATAATACTTCCTTGAGATCAATGTATAGTATATATCAGGTGCCTCCAAGAGAGCTCAGGTCCTCAACTGGCTCAGCCATGTTAATATTGTTATTATTATCCACTCTGTACCTGTGTTTTTTTCTGGCTAAATAAACTGTTACAATTCAATTCAATTCAATTCAACTTAACCTAACCAAACCAAAACAAATGTGACGTAAACTAACCTAACCAAACTTAATCTATCATAACCTAATCAACCGTAGTCTAACCTAACCAACCCTAATGTAACCAAACCAAACCTAACCAAATGTAACCCAACCCAACCTAACCTAACCCCATCAGAGGTTAGAGTTCAAGGTGTTTATTAATTAATCCTCAGGCGTCATAAACTATCGGTAGGTGGTTAATCTTCAGGTGATCCATTACTACTCTGGCTGTTAGAGTCACCTGGGGTAATGTATAGAGTTATTCAGTACATAATTTCACGAAGATACAATAAACTGGAAATAAACTTACTGTATTGACCCCTCATTTATGTTTTATTTTTTGGGGGGGGGTGGGGAGAGGAGGGTGGGGGAAAGTGGGGAAGGGGGGAAGAGGGGGGGGAGGTTGGTGAAGGGTGAGGAGAGGGGGGGGACAGGGTTGGGCCGTAAGGGGAGAGGGAGGAAAGTGGGGAAGAGGATGGGAGAGGGGGAGGTAAGTGAGGGAAGGGGTAGGGTAGGGGAGTTGGGGAGGGGAGGAAGGTGAGGAAAGGGTGAAGTAGGGGTAAGTGGGGTAGGGGTAGGTGAGGGAGGTGGGATAGAGGAAGGAGAGGGAGGTGGGGGGTAGGGAGAGGTGGTATGGAGAGGTGGGGTAGGGGTAGAGAGTGGGGTAGGTGAGGGAGGGGGGGGAGGGGTAGGGAGAGGGGAGAGGGTAGCAGGGTTGAGTTTTTTCACATAAAAGCCCTATAAATATTAGGATGTAATTCAGCATTGATATCAAATTTCTTCTTTTTTTTTTTGAGGGATGACTAAAGGAAAAAAAAGTGAATTTGTTGGAGGTATTGTTGAGCGTCACTGTAATATATCTCAAAACCTGTGTGGGGGTGGGGGTGGGAGGGGAGTGTGGGGGGGGGGGTGGTTGAGGGGTGGTTGGGGTGGTGGTGGGGGTGTGTGTGGGGTGGGGGGGTGTTGTGTGTTGGGGTGTGTGTGTGTGTGTGTCTTTCTCTTCCCTCTCCCAGGCTTCTCTTCATTTTTCTCTCTCCTTTTCCTTCTCACCTTTGTTAAATTTACCGTTCTCTCTCTCTCTCTCTCCCCCTCTCTCTCTTCTCTTACTCTCCATCCCACTCCGTAACTCTCACCACGTCCCTCTCCTTCCTGTCAACCAAACTCTCATCTCCCTACCATGTCACTCCTCCCTCACCTCTCATCTTCCCTCACTCTCTCCTCCCTCACCTCACACCCCTCACCTCGTCCCCTCTGCCTTAATGTCTAGACCAATGGGATGATGCCAACCCACACTGCCCACCCACACAAACACCTCTAATGACCCACGTCCCATCACTGAGGGGAAAAGGGGGAGGGTGAGGGGAGAAGTGTAGGCAGGGGGGGGGGGTAAGAAGTAAAGGGAAAGGGATTAGTAGTGAAGGGATAGGTGAGGGGGAATAAAAGGGGAAGCAAGGGGAAATGAGAGGGGAGAGGAGGTAATGGAATGTAGGTGAGGTGAAGGGAGTGATGAAGTAAGGAGGGAGGGAGGGGGTAGTAAAGGGGAATGATAAGGGGTGAGGGAAGGTAAGGGGAGAAGAGGAATGGTGATAGTGGTGATGGTGATAAGGGGGAGAGATGGTGAGGTAAGGGACAATAAGAGCATTACAGGAAGGGGAGGTGAGATGAGGGGAGATGAGTAGGTGTGAGGTGCAGAGATGGTGAGGGGAGAGGAATAGATCAGGGGGGAAGAGTTAGGTAAGGGGAGAGGAGTATAGGTGTGAGGATATGGGGGTGAAGAGAAAAAGGGGAATTATTGTTTAACATCCATTTTCCCTCCTTCCCTCCCTTACTCCCTCCCTCACTCCCTCCCTCCCTCACTCACTCCCTCACCTCCCTGGAGTTGACTAAGGGCGTATATATGAAGGTGTATGTATGTATGTATGTATGACTGGAAGCATATATACACACACACACACACATATGTATGGATGTATATATGAACATGTATACAGTATATATAAATATCTACCACCTGATCAAACTCTCTAAAGCAACATACGGAGAGGCAGATAGTGTTGGTGGGAGGGGGAGGGGAGGGGGAGGGGGCACTCACATGATCAAAATATATCACCCCCCAGGGACGTATAGACACCCCCCCCCCTTTCCTCTTCCTGTAAACCCCCGCCCCCCACACCACCACACACGAAAATTAATTCAAATAATAATAGTAATAATAACAATAATAATAATAACAATAATAACAATAATAATAATAATAATAATAATAATAATAACAATAATAACAATAATAACAATAATAATAATAATAATAATAATAATAATAACAATAATAACAATAATAACAATAATAACAATAATAATAATAATAACAATAATAATAATAGCAATACTAATAACAACAATAATAATAAAACAACAGAAGGCAATAAACAATAACAACAACATCATCTCTGGGTATAAAAGCAGTCAGTTATTCTCACGAGGACACGAACCTAAAATAGGGTTATCCTACTTCCTCCTATTGCTCCCTATTTCCGAGAGAGAGAGAGAGAGAGAGAGAGAGAGAGAGAGAGGAGAGAGAGAGAGAGAGAGAGCATCAATAGAATTAGGCCTCTACTTGTTCCCGGTATGAACAATTGACAACTATATGACCTCAGTAGACCTATGGCTGATGGTTGAATAGGCCTAGAGGGGGGTTGGTGGGTGATGGCGGGGGAGGGGGGGAAGGTTTTGATAGGCGGCAAATCAAGTGAGGGAGAGAGGGGGAGAGTGAGAGGGAAGGGGGTAGGGGAAGAGTGAGGGGGGATGAGGGGGGGTAGCGTGAGTGAGATCGTATTCAGTCTTTCAATTGACTGAGTAGAGTGAGGAGTGAGAGAAAGGGGGAGGTGTGAAGTGAGAGTGAGGCTAGAGTGAGAGGAAAGTGAAAGGGAAAATGAAAGGAGTGAGAGTGAAAGGGAGAGTGAGAGTAGATTGAGTGGGCGTGAAAGAGAAAGTGAGAGGAGAGTTCGATAAAAAAATGGATGTACAGTGAGAGTGAAAGGGAAAGTGAGATTGAGATGAAAGAAGAGTAAAAAGAAAAAGTAGGAGTGAAAATGAGAGAGAAAGTGAGAGAGAAAGTGAGAGTATAGAGGCCATAATTATATTGGTAAGATCAATCAAAGGTTAGAGAGAGAGAGAGAGAGAGAGAGAGAGAGAGAGAGAGAGAGAGAGAGAGAGAGAGAGAGTCAATGAAACAATAAAGAAGTTAGTAGCATTATGATCTTGCTTCATTTAACTTCACTAACTTCATGAGGTCTCTGGCGTGCTGGTGGGTGGGCGGCTACGAATGTGGGTGTGGGTGTGAGTGTGACCGGGAGAGTGTATACGAATGTGGGTGTGTGTGTGTGTGTGTGTGTGTGGCTGGGTTCACATGGAGGGTGTGACTGAGTGGGTGGATAGGAATATAGGTGTGGGCGGGTGGGTGGGTGGATAGGAATGTGGGTGTAGGTAAGTGGATAGGAATATCGGCAGGGCTGGGTGGGTGGGTACGAATGTAAGTGTGGGTGTGGCTAGCTAGCAATAGGGGTGTGGCTGGATGGATGGGTGTGGATGAGAGGATGAGGATGTGTGTGTGTGGGGGGGGGAGGAAGGATGAAAGGAAGGAAGGAAGAGAGAGACGAAGGAAGGAAGGAAGGAAGGAAGGAAGGAAGGAAGGCAGATGGTGTTGACGCCCTCACCACAAGGGCGTCAATCGATACACTAACATGGTCGGACTTAATGAACCTACGTGATGGAGTTTCGCCCTTAAGTGGTCATAGACGGATAAACTTATTTGTGTGTGTGTGTATGTGTGTGTATATATGTATGTGTATGTGTGTGTATGTGTGTGTATGTGTGTGTGTATGTGTGTGTGTGTGTGTGTATGTGCTATGGTTATTGTTGTGGTGGTGGTAGTAGTAGTAACACAACACCATAATGAAGGTGTCTGTCTGTCTGTCTGTGTGTCTGTCTGTGTGTCTGTATGTCTGTCTGTCTGTCTGTCTGTCTGTGTGTCTGTCTGTCTGTGTGAAGAAACAAACCATTCTCAGAGCGGCAGCCACCAGTACATACCCCGGCAACAGGTAAAGTTAATTGTGGCCCAAGGCTTTGTTAACACACTTCCACCTTCTTAATTCCCATTCTCAATTGGGTTGTTAGGAGTTATGGAGCTCGGCCAGATTTTCTTTGTGTGTTTTTTTTCTCCTCGTGTTTTTTTTTTGTGGTAGGTGAGGATTAAGTGGCGTGTGGATTAGGTAGTTTGTGTGTGAGAGAGGGAAGGAGGGGAAGCGTTAGGTCATTAGTGGGATGGTTATTGTGGTGGTGGTCGTGGGAGGGTGTGTGTAGGGGAGGGAGGGTGTGTGTGGGGGAGGGAGGGTGTGTGTGGTGGGTGAGGGAGGTGTGTGTAGGGGAGGGAGGGTGTGTGTGGGGGGGGTGAGGGAGGTGTGTGTAGGGGGTTGAGGGAGGGTGTGTGTAGGGGAGGGTGGGTGTGTGTGGGGGAGGGAGGGTGTGTGTTGGGGAGGGAGGGTGTGTGTGGTGGGTGAGGGAGGTGTGTGTAGGGGAGGGAGGGTGTGTGTGGGGGGGGTGAGGGAGGTGTGTGTAGGGGGTTGAGGGAGGGTGTGTGTAGGGGAGGAAGGGTGTGTGTAGGGGAGGGAGGGTGTGTGTAGGGGGGTGAGGGAGGGTGTGTGTAGGGGAGTGAGGGACGGTGTGTGTAGGGGGTGAGGGAGGGTGTGTGTAGGGGGGTGAGGGAGGAAAGGTGTGTAGGGGGGTGAGGGAGGAAAGGTGTGTAGGGGGGTGAGGGAGGGTGTGTGTGTGGGGGGTGAGGGAGGGTGTGTGTGGGGGGTGAGGGAGGGTGTGTGTGGGGGTGAGGGAGGGTGTGTGTGGGGGTGAGTGAGGGTGTGTGTGGGGGGAAGGAGGGTGTGTGTAGGGGGTGAGGGAGGGTGTGTGTAGGGGGGTGAGGGAGGGTGTGTGTAGGGGGGGTGAGGGAGGGTGTGTGTGGGTGGTGAGGGAGGGTGTGTGTGGGGGGGTGAGGGAGGGTGTGTGTGTGGGGGGTGAGGGAGGGTGTGTGTAGAGGGGGGTGAGGGAGGGTGTGTGTAGAGGGGGGTGAGGGAGGGTGTGTGTGGGGGGTGAGGGAGGGTGTGTGTGGGGGGTGAGGGAGGGTGTGTGTAGAGGGGGGTGAGGGAGGGTGTGTTTGGGGGGTGAGGGAGGGTGTGTGTGGGGGGGGTGAGGGAGGGTGTGTGTGGGGGGTGAGGGAGGGTGTGTGTGTGGGGGGTGAGGGAGGGTGTGCGTGGGGGGTGAGGGAGGGTGTGTGGGGGGGGTGAGGGAGGGTGTGTGGGGGGTGAGGGAGGGTGTGTGTGGGGGGTGAGGAAGGGTGTGTGTGTGGGGGGTGAGGGAGGGTGTGTGTGGGGGGTGAAGGAGGGTGTGTGTGGGGGGTGAGGGAGGGTATAAGGATGTTAATCGGTTTACGGATCGTGTTCCGGGATAATTTATTTTTTTTTTATTGGGCACTCCCCTACATCCTTGTGTAAGGTGAAGCGCAGAAGCGTTTACAGCGCCCAACAGGGAAGCATGCTAAGTTCATGCTTGCCTTTATGTCTCATGAGTTAAGGGCGTAGAAGCCTGAAGAGTCAATGGTTTATGTCATCAAGTTATTGGAAGCTCCAACAACTCCCTGAATACGAATTCGCAACTTTCGACTTACACCAGGTACCTACTGTACTGCTAGGGGAACAGGGACTACTGGGGGCTAGGAAGAGTGTCCAAACAACTTCCACCGGCCCGGGAATCGAACCCGTGACATCTCGCTTGAGAAGGCAAGAGCGGTACCACTCTACCACCAGCACCCCCATTCCGGGGTAATGGTTAACCAGTGCAGTTGGCGAGTTGTCCGGACTATTCCTTGACACTGGGTCACGCAGCTCGTTAACTCAGGGTGTGGTTGTTGTTTTGGCGACAGCTTCTACATCTTAAACATATGCACGCCGAGATGGCAACCATTATTATGTGTGTGTGTGTGTGTGTGTGTGTGTGTGTGTGTGTGTGTGTGTGTGTGAGAGAGAGAGAGATCATAATCACAATACAATAATAGGTAAATACAATAGAGAGAGACAGTTCTCCCGCGGTGTGCCATAATGGATGAGTCTCCCCCTTTATAGCCCCAGCTGAGGGACATAGAAAACGGATCCATCATCTTTATCGGGTGTTCGCTGACCCCCCATACACACAAAAAGAGGAAGAGAAACACGAAGAATGGGAAGAGGAGGAGGGAAGATAAATAAGAAGGAAGAAAAGAAAAGAAGAAGCATAATAAGACACCCACTCACACAAACACAATAAAACACCTACAAACAAAAACCAATACACCCCCACCCTCACAAACAACCACAAACGCACACAAACACAAACAACCACACACTACAACACTACACCCATACAAACACACTCATCAAACACACCCAACAAACACACTACACCCAACAAACACACCCAACAAACACACTACACCCAACAAACACACTACACCCTTACAAACACACCCAACAAACACACTACACCCTTACAAACACACCCAACAAACGCACTACACCCTTACAAACACACTACACCCTTACAAACACACTACACCCTTACAAACACACCCAACAAACACACTACACCCTTACAAACACACCCAACAAACACACTACACCCTTACAAACACACTACACCCTTACAAACACACTACACCCTTACAAACACACTACACCCTTACAAACACACTACCCCCTTACAAACACACTACACCCTTACAAACACACCCAACAAACACACTACACCCAACAAACACACTACACCCTTACAAACACACCCAACAAACACACTACACCCTTACAAACACACCCAACAAACACACTACACCCTTACAAACACACTACACCCTTACAAACACGCTACACCCTTACAAACACACTACACCCTTACAAACACACCCAACAAACACACTACACCCTTACAAACACACCCAACAAACACACTACACCCTTACAAACACACTACACCCTAACAAACGCACCCAACAAACACACTACACCCTAACAAACACACCCAACAAACACACTACACCCTTACAAACACACTACACCCTTACAAACGCACCCAACAAACACACTACACCCAACAAACACACTACACCCATACAAACACACTACACCCTAACAAACGCACCCAACAAACACACTACACCCTAACAAACACACCCAACAAACACACTACACCCTTACAAACACACCCAACAAACACACTACACCCTTACAAACACACCCAACAAACACACTACACCCTAACAAACGCACCCAACAAACACACTACACCCTTACAAACACACCCAACAAACACACTACACCCTAACAAACACACCCAACAAACACACTACACCCTAACAAACGCACCCAACAAACACACTACACCCTAACAAACGCACCCAACAAACACACTACACCCTAACAAACGCACCCAACAAACACACTACACCCTAACAAACACACCCAACAAACACACTACACCCTAACAAACACACCCAACAAACACACTACACCCTAACAAACGCACCCAACAAACACACTACACCCTAACAAACGCACCCAACAAACACACTACACCCTAACAAACGCACCCAACAAACACACTACACCCTAACAAACACACCCAACAAACACACTACACCCTTACAAACACACCCAACAAACACACTACACCCTTACAAACGCACCCAACAAACACACTACACCCTTACAAACACACTACACCCAACAAACACACTACACCCTAACAAACGCACCCAACAAACACACTACACCCAACAAACACACTACACCCATACAAACACACCCAACAAACACACTACACCCTTACAAACACACCCAACAAACACACTACACCCTTACAAACACACTACACCCAACAAACACACTACACCCTAACAAACACACCCAACAAACACACTACACCCACAGAATCATCCGGTTGTGTATAATAATTCATGATTCCATTTATTATACCACAGAAATTTAATCACTTAATGTAATTACGCCGCCCACCCCCACCCACCCACCCACCCCCCCCCCCCCCCACCCTCCCCGAAAAACAACTACAATTAATGCAGATAACAGAAGCTAAACGTAATTACCATTCTGATAATTACCATTAACAGAGATAAGCG
>CAUDMG010000883.1:92500-102500 GCA_958450375.1 Homarus gammarus | reverse complement strand
CAAGGCTAGTTCTACAAGCACCAGTAGAGGTCGAGGTTAGTTCTACAAGCACCAGTAGAGGTCGAGGCTAGTTCTACAAGCACCAGTAGAGGTCAAGGCTAGTTCTACAAGCACCAGTAGAGGTCGAGGCTAGTTCTACAAGCACCAGTAGAGGTCGAGGCTAGTTCTACAAGCACCAGTAGAGGTCGAGGCTAGTTCTACAAGCATCAGTAGAGGTCGAGGCTAGTTCTACAAGCACCAGTAGAGGTCGAGGCTAGTTCTACAAGCATCAGTAGAGGTCGAGGTTAGTTCTACAAGCACCAGTAGAGGTCAAGGCTAGTTCTACAAGCACCAGTAGAGGTCAAGGCTAGTTATACAAGCACCAGTAGAGGTCGAGGCTAGTTCTACAAGCACCAGTAGAGGTCGAGACTAGTTCTACAAGCATCAGTAGAGGTCGAGGCTAGTTCTACAAGCACCAGTAGAGGTCGAGGCTAGTTCTACAAGCATCAGTAGAGGTCGAGGCTAGTTCTACAAGCACCAGTAGAGGTCGAGGCTAGTTCTACAAGCATCAGTAGAGGTCGAGGTTAGTTCTACAAGCATCAGTAGAGGTCGAGGCTAGTTCTACAAGCACCAGTAGAGGTCAAGGCTAGTTCTACAAGCACCAGTAGAGGTCGAGGCTAGTTCTACAAGCACCAGTAGAGGTCGAGGCTAGTTCTACAAGCACCAGTAGAGGTCGAGGCTAGTTCTACAAGCACCAGTAGAGGTCAAGGTTAGTTCTACAAGCACCAGTAGAGGTCGAGGTTAGTTCTACAAGCACCAGTAGAGGTCGAGGCTAGTTCTACAAGCACCAGTAGAGGTCGAGGCTAGTTCTACAAGCACCAGTAGAGGTCGAGGCTAGTTCTACAAGCACCAGTAGAGGTCGAGGCTAGTTCTACAAGCACCAGTAGAGGTCGAGGTTAGTTCTACAAGCACCAGTAGAGGTCGAGGCTAGTTCTACAAGCACCAGTAGAGGTCGAGGTTAGTTCTACAAGCACCAGTAGAGGTCGAGGCTAGTTCTACAAGCACCAGTAGAGGTCGAGGCTAGTTCTACAAGTACAGAGGTCAAGAAGCACCAACAGGACCACAAGACTATACTAAGCCCCCACAAGCACTTAGCTGTAGCTGTAGAGGATAGCTGCATTACCTCCTCTCTACAGGTACCCTTAACCTAAAGCTATAAGCCTATGACCCTCCATTTAACGGACTTCCATCTAACGAATAAAGTCCGTTATATGGAGGTTTCATGTCTAACGAACCTCGATTTACCGGACTATCCCCTCTCGTATATTCCGTTATATGGAGGTTTCATGTCTAACAAACCTCGATTTACCGGACTATCCCCTCTCGTATGTTCCGTTATATGGAGGTTTCATGTCTAACAAACCTCGATTTACCGGACTATCCCCTCTCGTACATTCCGTTATATGGAGGTTTCATGTCTAACAAACCTCGATTTACCGGACTATCCCTTCTCCTATATAGTCCCTTAACACCCATTGACCCATTTAAGTTTTAGGAGGAGCCATTCACTTCTGCCCCCCCCCCGTTAGTATTAGTTTGTGGGGGCGAGGGTGCCAGATGGGGTGGTGGGGGGTTCTGCCAGGTGGAGGTGGTGGGGGGGAGGGGAGAGAGGGGGGCCAGGTGGTCATAAGCTCACCAACTTCCAACATCAAGACCAACTTGTGTCGAGACCTGGAATGTATTGATCAAGCCTCGCCTCTACTACTACTACTACAACAACTACTACTTTTTATATTTTTATGGCCTCCAACCTCCCCTCATAGCCGATGATCTCGTCCCCTGAGGCAAAGAAATGCAGACCTAAGTACAGGGAAGGACAGGCGACATCTCAACCAGGCTGTAACGTAACTTCTGGGCTGCTGCTTCTGTTCAGATAACACCTCGGCCAGTCTGGCGTAGAAGCGTCTTGCACTTGGTCCCATCCTGCCAGATGTTGTGAACACCAGAGGAGTGAAGCTGCCTTGATTCACGTTCTGAATTCTCTTGGCGTACGTCCTGTTGTTATCGTTCTCGTTCCTCCTGTGTGCAGCCTCGAGAGACAGGTCACGGACGGGGTTCGTTGGATGTATTGAAAGTCCTGTGACAGAGATTCTTACTGTCCAATGGAAGAAGGGTCGGCTCCACAGTGACGACATGACAGATTTCCTTCAGCATATTGGCTGTCAGATCCCTTACTTCGGCATGCTTCATGCATGTGAAGCCACCCTTCTTTCACACCATGGCGTGGTCGATGTAGGATGAGCCACACACGCATTGAGCGGGCTTGCCTTCCACTGGCCAACCATACCTTAGTTAGAGCAACAGCGTCTGTAAATTCTGTTTGACTTGTTAGAGGGACATGAGAGCAGTGAAGAGTCGACAGACCTGGACAAGGAATTCGAGAGTGAATAAGACGTTGTGTTTCGCTTCTTAGAGGAATCTGAATGAGCAGGACGATGGAAGGCAATGAATCATGTTGGACAAAAACGAGGAGGACGACAGTGGATCATGGTGCTGTACAATAAATGTCTTAACTATTGTCATCATAATTATTGTAATTGTTTAACATAATAAAACTTTTTTCTACTTCAAATATTATAATCATTACCTTTCTTTGACCAATTTCTGGATGCTGATTACGAGTACGACAAAGCGTTTGGTTATCACGTCAGGACTTTTGGTATCGTCCACCCCTACAGAGGCAGGTTGACACACACGGTCCAAAATTTGACTCAATACTTAAAAGATTCTTATGAGATTACAGAGAATTTCACTTTCTATTTACTTTAAAATAAAACAAAAAGCAATATTTAACAATGATGTTCAGAAATGAGTTTTGTTGTTTTCTTTGAATTATCACCTGGTTTATTTCTTAACATCCAGAACACACACACACACACACACACACACACACGTCTTCACACATGCACCACTACTATTACTACTACTTCTACTGTTACTACTGTTCCTCCTCCTCCTGTTACTACTCCTCCTCCTCCTCCTCCTCCTACTACTACTACTACTACTCCTCCTCCTCCTCCTCCTCCTACTACTACTACTACTACTAGTACTACTCCTGCTAGGTGCTGTTCCTACCAGGGTCTTCTTAACCCATTTTTTTTATTTATAACAACAAATCTACCTATTTTACCTCTCCTTTTTTTCTCTTAACGTATCGAGAGAAAAAAATATTGAATCCCCATCTGAGACATTTATTAAAAAACTCGACACATAGTTTTGAGAAGAGACGTAAATAAAATAATTCTTTTCATAATTTTACTTCAGTCCCCCGGCCATAGCTGCTTGGTCATTGGTCGACGGGACACCGATAAGTTTGGGTGAGCATCGTACCTCCGGAAAGTGTACCCTCGGGTTATCTAATCTAGGTACGGTAAGGTGTTATAATATAGAAATAAAATAATAGTTTGTGGTATCAACGTTCTTCTGTGTGTGTGTGTGTGTGTGTGTGTGTGTGTGTGTGTGCTTTACTGTGTTTATGTCTGACGTCAATAATAAACCTGCTAACTGAGGTATAATAACAACATTAACTATACACACACCTATACTGTCACACCTGGCACGTGACCACAGGTGAGTGAGGCCCGTGTACGCGTGGGTTCTTCTCAACAAAATTATGGGTCCGAAGTTCCACAAAAGGTTAATAAATTGTCCTCATTAATGAAGATATAACAACACACCTTAACTGTCTGTCTTAAGGTTAACAACAATATCAAATTACCCTGAGAGTCTGCCACCTTAACTAGACAGGTTCAGTTAGCACAAGTTAAGGGTGATGTGGAAGGGGGAGGGGAGGTGAAGGGTCCTTAGGGTTGCTGCTTCCCCCCTTCTACCTCCCTCCCTCTCCCTTAGTCCACCCAACTGTGAATGGGGACCTAACTTTGCAATTGGGAAGTGGGAGCGATCGACTGCAGTACCGGCCCACACTGCCTCTATACCCCCTCCCACCCCTGTGTTCAGTGCTCAGTCTACAACTCTACATAATCTTCAAGGAACCATTTTCTTATGTTTTCGTTTCTCTTCTCACAGCAAACAAAGGTAATGTACAGGATCTATGTGACTTCAAACCCTGGACGATGGAGGAGGTCATTTAACACAACAATAACCATCAAAAGAGGATTATTATTATTATTACCACAACAGTGAATTTATCAGATCAAAAACCTATAGCTCAATAAGTGGTGGTAATAACAGCATTGACACCGACCCACACTGACCACCACTACCTGTAGATGGGGGTGAGGTGGGGGTGAGGTGGGGGTGAGGTGAGGGTGAGGTGGGGGTGAGGTGAGGGTGAGGTGGGGGTGAGGTGAAGGTGAGGTAGGGGTGAGGTGGGGGTGAGGTGGGGGTGAGGTGTACAATAGGAAGAGAAAAAATAAAAGAAAAAATTATGTACTTGGTCTCATATATCGCCCATACAACAACCAACGTGACGGACTAACTCACTAAGCTCCTCACAATAAAATAAACCTGTACTGAGATACATATACGAACACGGCAACAAAATATGAACTTAATATAGCAATGAAAACAATTATGGTAATAGATGACAAATTCACATGAACTCTCTGATTTTTGCTATGAGAGAGAGAGAGAGAGAGAGAGAGAGAGAGAGAGAGAGAGAGAGAGAGAGAGAGAGAGAGTGTGTGTGTGTGTGTGTGTGTGAGAAACATTCACCAGGTTCCCTCAGGCATCACATTGTCTCCCCTCCCACTACAGTACTTCATTGTAGCATTATATTTTTATTTTAAGTGGCTCAACATCATTATTTTTCTTACCTGAGTACAGTACAGGTATTATGATGATATATATTAAATGACGATGATAATGAATGCGTCTTCTCTCTCCTCTCATCATCAATAATGTTTAGTAAATGTCACAATATATAGACAGATAAAGATAAATACATAATGAGTGCTGTAAAGTGTTATAATAAGCACACAGTTTACATTATGACTAAATCTACTGACATAATAAATCAATATTATCAAAAATAAATCATCAGGCAACAGACAATATAACTGATATGAAAACACCTGAATTTTTTTTTGGGGGGGGAGGGGGGGGAAGGGGGGTGTTGGGGAGGGGGGGTGGGGGGGTGAGTATAAACATAAGTCATGCACTGAGGCTCACTCGGAGGACTGAGTTACCGCTCAAGCGAGACCCGCACTGAATAATTTTTCTATTTAAGATCGATCAGATGACGCCCTGCCAGCATACGCCATCCATACATTATACCGGAGGAAACATGGAGGGATCCAGACTCATCTTGGTGGGGTTCGACTCTGTATGAGATGAGGCGCTTCAGAACCTTTCCATTTTTATCAGATTGGATCTCCCCCCCACCCCCCCACTCCCCTCCCCCCCCCCTCTCCCCAAGGCTGCGGAGGATTGGGATCAGAGAGTCAAGGCTTTACGAACGATCTCGCTCGGGGGACTCATCGATACTTACTTATACAACCACCCAGGAGGTTTTAATGAAAGGACTCACTTAAGACACTGAGATAATTACCACGTACATAAGCGACATTGTATACACCGCGCTATAGATGACTGTATCCTAGGTGGTGGGTGACATAACATATGCAAGATATAAGGTATAGGATCAGATTGTATACCGACTCGTGGGTAGAGAGGATCAGATCTCACAGGCAGCAGTCAAAACACTACTCGAGACCCCGGGGAAAAATATTTGTCCGTTTGTGAATAACTTGTACTTATTGTTTTTCTCTGGTTGTTATTTTCTGTACACATGTTTTGTTATGCAGCTGATGTATGTAGTTGTTGTTTTGTCTCGAGATGGTCGTGGTTTGGATGGTAAGGTTATTGAGGCCGTGGGAGTGGTGGTAGTTGTGGTGGTAGTGATAGTAGTTGTGGTGGTAATGATGGTAGTGATAGTGGTAGTCGTAGTATTGATGGTGGCAGTACTGAGTGTGGTAGTAGTGGTGGTGGTGGCAGTAGGGATGGTAATAGTGGCAATGATGGTAGTGGTAGAGGTGGTGGTAGTAGTTGTGGTGGCAGTAGTGATAGAGGTAGTGGTAGTGATAGTAGTAGTGGTAGTAATGATAGTAGTAGGGGTAATGATGGTAGTGGTATAAGTGGTGGTAGTAGTGGTAGAAGAGAAGTACTGTAGAATTAGTAGTAGTAGTTACGACAGGCACACACACACACACACACACACACCACACACACGAAGCGAAACCAATGGCCCCCTTCCTTCCGTCTTAAGTTAACATTGATAGTACGATGGTTAAGAAAAATATATATAAGAATAATGAGGAGGAAGAGGAGATGATGATGATGATGATGAGGGGGAGGAGGAGGAGGAGATACGAAGGCCATGATAGTGATGATGTGTGTGTGTGTGTGTGTGTGTGTGTGTGTGTGTGTGTGTGTGTGTGTGTTTGCTCTCTCGCTCCTGCAACATGAGGGACGAGACTTTGCAAGATTGAAAATGTTGCAGATGAAGCTATGGGTTGATGGTCAGGTTGAGCTATGATGCAACTGTTGGTTGTTTTTGTTTGTTTGTTTGTTTGTTTGTGTTACTTATTAAGCAACTATTAAGTATTTTGATGTTGCTTTAATGGTATTATTATTATTATTATTATTATTATTATCATTATCCATCTTTTTCATTTTGTTTCATTTTCTTTTCCGTATTTCTCTCTCTTCTTCCTTCCCTTCATTCGTTTGTCATCTCTACTTTTCTTTCTCTTCCCTTTCCTCTCTGTTTTCTTCCTATGCTTTATTGGTTTTATCGCTTATTCCCAATTTTCTCTCTCACTCACTCACTCAATCACTTACTTTCTTTCTTTCTTTATTTCTTTTTCCCTTCTTCCCACTACGTTAATTTTGTCTTCATTCCCCCTTTCTTTAACGTCTTTTTTATCTTCTTTCTTCATTTTATTTCAATTTTTACCTCATATATCCGATCCCTCTCTCTTTCTCCTTCCTTCTTCCCCTTCCTCATCCTTCTCTTCTCTCCCACCCCTCACATCTTCCACCATCCTCTCCTGTCTCCTCTTCCTTACCTCACCCTCTCCCCTCACATACCATCTACCTTCATTTACACCTCCACCTCTTCCCCCTTCTCACCCTCCTCCTTCCCCTCTCTCTTCCTCCTCTCCCCTCCTCTTCCTCCCTCACATATCATCTGCTTTCTATCCTCTTCTTCCTCCTTTATCTCACGCTCTTCCTTTTCCCTCTCCTTTCTCCTACGCTCTTCCTTTTCCCTCTCTTTTTCTCTCTCACCCTCCTCCACCTCCCCCTTTCTTTCCTACCTTTCCCTCCACCTCACCCTCGCTTCCCTCACACGCACATCATCTACCCTTCCTCCTTACCCCTACCCTCCTTCTCACCCTACTTGCCTCACACATCATCTACCCACAACCACCCCCCCTTCCCCCCTTCCCCTCCCCCCCTTCTCTTTCCTCCTCACCCTCACACACATCATCTACCCACAACCACCCCCCCTTCCCCCCTTCCCCTCCCCCCCTTCTCTTTCCTCCTCTCCCTCACACACATCATCTACCCACAACCACCCCCCCTTCCCCCCTTCCCTTTCCTCCTCACCCTCACACACATCATCTACCCACAACCACCCCCCTTCCCTTTCCTCCTCACCCTCACACACATCATCTACCCACAACCACCCCCCCTCCCCCCTTCCTTCTTCCCTTTCCTCACCCTCACACACATCATCTACCCACAACCACCCCCCCTTCCCCCCTTCCCCTCCCCCCTTCCCCCCTCACCGTCTTATAAACTTAATCTCTATAAGCTCAAGTTTAAGAAAGATATACCATAAAAAAACACCCTCTGGCGGGAAAATCTGAAAACTTAACTCTTTCTTACGCTGACCAAATATGATGCACACCTCACACACACGGGGGAGGTAGGGGGGGGGATGAGAGGGAAAATGGGAAGAAAAATAGGAAAATGAGAGGAAAAATGAGAGGGGGAATAGGAAAATGAGGGTAAATGGGGAGGTGAGAGGGAAATGAAAGGGAAAATAGGAAAATGAGAGGGAAAAATGGGAAATGAGAGGGAAAATAGGATAATGAAAAGGAAAATAGGAAATATGGGGAAATACTGGAAGGGGAAAAAATAGTAAAAATTACGAAAATGAGGGAAATATGGAATAAAGTACGAGGAAAATGAGAATGTAAAAAAGAAAAGAAAAAGATAAATGGGAAAAATAAGAGGGGGAAAATAGGGAAAGCGTGAAGGGACAGTGGAAAAAAAATGAGAAGAATAAATAGTGAACCAGCGAGACTTAGGACAGAAGGTCGAGCACTGTCTGCACTCACCCACCGCAGACCTCAAGAAGAATGATAAAATGAATCTAGTCGAGTCTCAGACATACTTCTGACGCCATCTTCTATTTTTTAATCACCTATTAGGGGAAGGGGTATTTACCTGACGTAGGTAAGTTAGAGATTCAGGTCCTAAGTTAGATGATCCTTCTACCTGTAGGTGGTACTGGGGGTGGGGTGAGGGGGGTGGGGTGAGGGGGGGAGGGTGGGGTGGTGGGGGTGGAGGAGGGGGTTGGGGGGGTCATCTGTACTCAGTGTTGTGTCGACCTCTATATCCCACACCTACAGCACCCCCCCCCTACACAACCCTCCACCCCTACACAACCCCTACATAAAATCCCTCAACCCACCACACAACCCCTCCCAATCCACCTCCACCCCCACAACAACCCCATTCCACTACACTTCCACCTTCCCACACCACTAGACCACACCTCCAATTCCCCCACACCACACCTTTACCCTCCCACCTCACTCCCCTTCACCTACACCCTCCCACACCACGCCCCACTCCTCCCACACCCCCCACACCACTACACATCCCCCCTCCACCTCATTCCGCCACACCTCCGCCCCAGAAGAGGAAGGGACGGAGGTACCATAAGCGTCGCCCTCCTTAAAGGATGATCCAAGGAACTAGAAATTGTTGACTGAATATAAGCAATGGCGCCATTAAACCCCGCGCCCACCTTCATAAATCTTGGGAGGCCAGCGTCTGCTTCTACCTCCTTTCCATCCTCTTCCCTCCCTCATCTCCTCCTCCTCTACCCTCTCGCTATTATCTCTCTCATCTCCGCCTTCTTTTCCCTCTCTTTATTCCCCCTCCTCCTCCTCCCTCCTCCCTACTCTCTCTCCATCTCCTTCCTTATCTACTCCTTCATTACCTTTTCGCCATCCCCCCATATCTCCTTCTCGCTAAACTCCTTCTTCGCCTCCTCCCCTCCCCTCCTCTCCTCCCCCTCCCCCCCCCACCATCTTCTCTTTCGTCCTCACTTAATTTCCTACGCTTTCTCTTTTTTCTTCTTTTTTTTTCCACTTCTTTCTTCACTCCCCTCATTTTTTCCTCCTCCTCCTCCTTCTGGTTTCATCTTTCCTCCTCTTCTTTTCACCCTTTTCCTTTTCTCCTGCCATCGTAATTCTCTCCGTTTCCTCCGATTTTTCTTTTTACTCTTCTTTCTCCCTTTCCCTCCTACCCTCCCGTCCCCTCTTCTCTCCATCTTCTTTCCACCTCTCTCCTCCTCTTCCCCATTACATTTTCTCTTCTTCCCATGTTTCCTCTCCTTCTCTCCCTCTTCTCCTTTCCCCCTATTCCTCTCTTTCATCCTCCTCCCCCTCCTCATTATTTCCAACTTCTTTAACTCTTCCTCCATCCATCTCCCCTCCCTCTTCCTCCTCCAACCTCCCTTCCCACCAATCTTCCTCCTCCCTCTTTTTCCCATCCTTTCCCTCCTCCTCCAACCTCCCCTCCCATCTCCTTCACCCACCAATCCTCCTCCTTCTCCCCCTCTTCCTACTCCCAATTCTCCTCCATCTAATCCCACCAATCCTCCTCCTCCTCCTCCAAGTCTATTACTCCATCTTAAGACGTAGATGGAGGAGGAGGAAGAGGAGGAGGAGGAGGAGGAGGAGGAAGAGGAGAAGAAGGAGGG
>CAUDMG010000883.1:87500-90000 GCA_958450375.1 Homarus gammarus | reverse complement strand
CACAACACACACCCCACCAATACTCCACAAACACCCCCACCAATACTCCACACAACACACACCCCCCACCAATACCCACAAACACCCCCACCACATACTCCACAACACACACCCCCACCAATACTCCACAACACACACACCCCACCATACTCCACAACACCCCCACCAATACTCCACAAACACACCCCCCACCAATACTCCACAAACACACCCCCACCAATACTCCACAACACACCCCCCACCAATACTCCACAAACACCCCCACCAACACTCCACAAACACACCCCCACCAATACTCCACAAACACACCCCACCAATACTCCACAACACACCCCCCACCATACTCCACAAACACCCCACCAATACTCCACAAACACACACCCCCACCAATACTCCACAACACACACCCCCACCAATACTCCACAACACACCCCCACCAATACTCCACAAACACCCCCACCACATACCCACAACACACACACCCACCAATACTCCACAAACACACACCCCCACCAATACTCCACAAACACCCCCACCAATACTCCACAAACACACACCCCCACCAATACTCCACAAACACCCCCACCAATACTCCACAAACACACACCCCCACCAATACTCCACAAACACACCCCCACCAATACTCCACAAACACACACCCCCCACCAATACTCCACAAACACCCCCACCAATACTCCACAAACACCCCCACCAATACTCCACAAACACACCCCCCACCAATACTCCACAAACACACCCCCCACCAATACTCCACAAACACCCCCACCAATACTCCACAAACACACCCCCCACCAATACTCCACAAACACACACCCCCACCAATACTCCACAAACACCCCCCCACCAATACTCCACAAACACACACCCCCCACCAATACTCCACAAACACCCCCACCAATACTCCACAAACACACACCCCCACCAATACTCCACAAACACCCCCACCAATACTCCACAAACACACACCCCCCACCAATACTCCACAAACACACCCCACCAATACTCCACAAACCCCCCCACCAATACTCCACAAACACACACCCCCCACCAATACCCCACAAACACCCCCCACCAACACTCCACAAACACACCCCCACCAATACTCCACAAACACACCCCCACCAATACTCCACAAACACCCCCCACCAATACTCCACAAACACCCCCCACCAATACTCCACACCCCCCACCAACACTTCACACACCCCACCAATACTCCACACCCCCACCAATACTCCACACCCCCACCAATACTCCACACCCCCCACCAATACTTCACACCCCCCCACCAATACTCCACACCCCCCACCAATACTCCACACACCCCCACCATTACACCACACACCACCACCATTACTCCACACCCCCCACCAATACTCCACCCCCCCACCAATACTCCACACCCACCCCCACCAATACTCCACCCCCCCACCACTACTCCACACCCCCCACCAATACTCCACACCCCCACCAATACAAACATACCTCCACTTTCAACTGGTACAAATAATTATTCCCCGTTTTGGCCTTAATAATAATTCAGGATTATTATATAAATGTAATTGTATAACTCTGGGCTGTAGCGTCAGGCTCTGGGTATAACAAGTCTAATAATTAAAGACTAATAATTCACAAGCGATTAAGACCCATGTTTATATATGATATTAAACCGGCAGGTGGAAAATGGGGGGGGGGGGGAGAAGGCTCTGTGTGTGTGTGTGTGTGTGTGTGTTCTACCTCTCTTTGTATTTCACTTATTATATTTCATTCTATTTCTTCTGTCTCTCGTTTTGTATCTCTCTCTCTCTCTCTCTCTCTCTCTCTCTCTCTCTCTCTGTTGCCTCTTTCCTATTTCCTCTTGTCTCTTCCCCTTCAAATCTCCCACCTAATCCCCCTTCATCCCCTCCCTTTCCCTTACCACACCTCTCCTTCCCCTCCCTCTACCATCCCCTCATCCATACTCTTCCCCCTACCTACCCCCCTTACCCATACCTCCTCCCCTTTCCCTCCCCCTCCCCACATCCACATCCTTCCCCTCACCACCTCTTAATACCCTCCTTCTACCCCCTTCTAATCCACACTCTATCCATACTTCCCCCCGCCCCCCGCCCCTTCCCCCCGCCCCTTCCCCCTTCCCCTTCCCCCCTGGCCCTTCCCCCTGCCGTCCTGACCATCTGTAATAATTCATCACGGTATATTGAGCAGGGAGTCGAAGGCCCTCATGATCACTCAGCAGATGTCCTAGGCCTTGACAACTTCCCCAGCAGGAGGAGGAAGAGGAAGAATGGGAGGAGGAGGAGGAGGAAGAGGAGGAGGAGGAGGAAGAATGGGAGGAGTGGGAAGATAGGTGGAGTGGGAGGAGGAAGTTAGGGGAAAGAGTGGAAGGAGGTTGAGAGGAAGGAAGAAGATGGGAGAGTTGAAGAGGATAAAGAAGAGGAGGAGGAGGAGGAGGAATAGCAGGAGGAGGAAGAAGAAGAAG
>CAUDMG010000883.1:70000-77500 GCA_958450375.1 Homarus gammarus | reverse complement strand
TACCACCAACACCACTACTACTACTACTACTACTACCACCAACACTACTACTACTACTACCAACAACACTACTACTACTACTACCACCAACACCACTACTACTACTACTACTACTACCACCAACACTACTACTACTACCACCAACACCACTACTACTACTACTACTACTACCACCAACACTACTACTACTACTACTACTACTACCAACAACACTACTACTACTACTACCACCAACACCACTACTACTACTACTACTACTACCACCAACACTACTACTACTACCACCAACACTACTACTACTACTACCAACAACACTACTACTACTACTACCACCAACACCACTACTACTACTACTACTACTACCACCAACACTACTACTACTACTACCACCAACACTACTACTACTACCACCAACACCACTACTACTACTACTACCACCAACACTACTACTACTACTACTACTACTACCAACAACACTACTACTACTACTACCACCAACACCACTACTACTACTACTACTACTACCACCAACACTACTACTACTACCACCAACACTACTACTACTACTACCAACAACACTACTACTACTACTACCACCAACACCACTACTACTACTACTACTACTACCACCAACACTACTACTACTACTACTACTACTACTACTACTACTACTCAAAACTAACTTATGCAAATCAATGTTTTCTTCACATTCTTGGTCTAACGAAGGGAGCACCCAACATGCATTTACATAAATTCTTTTTGACTGCCAACATATCCACTCCCAGGGTCATATTGCCTTCCTCTCCTCCTCCCCAGGCCTACCAGGAGGAGGGGGGAGGTGGAGGAGGGAGGAGGGGGGAGGGGGGAGGAGGGGGAGAGGGGGAGGAGGGGGAGGGGGGAGGAGAGGAGGAGGAGGAGAGGAGGAGGAGGGGGAGGAAGTGGACGAGGAGGAGGGATTGGAAGGGGGTTGGAAGGGGGAAGTGGACGAAGACGAGAAGGAGGAGGAGGAGGAGGAGGAGGAGGAATTAAAGTATAGAATATACAGCTCCTTGTACTCTAAAGGTGATTATAACATATTAAAACCATAGGATAAACGGTCTTAATGGCATACTGTGTGTTTAGCTTTACCTTGCCCCCGGCCTCCCTTGATGATAGGCCTAGGTTAGGTTGACGATAGGCCTAGGGATGGCTTGTAAGTTTTGTTTTTCTTATTATTTTCTTTGTTTTCCTGTAGTGTTTATCTTTGGTCCGCTCACCTGATGATTATTTCACTTGTGTTTTAATTACCTGAGGGGTTTAAGTTAGGTAAGATTAGATTTAGCTTAAGTTAGGTTAGCGTTACTATGTTTTGTTAGGTTAGGTTTAGGTTAGGTTAAGTTAGGTTAGCGTTACTATGTTTTGTTAAGTTAGGATAGGTTAAGAAAGGTTAGGGTTGTTAATCTTCAGGTGATCCCTTCATTCTCCTGTCAATTACTAACACACTCTTATGATTTATGTCACACGAAAAAAAAAACCCAGTGAATAGGAAATACAAAACCAAATTCGTCCCGGGAAAAAAAAAATATTCTGAGACGTAAAATACATATATAAACAAATAATTTTTTCTCCCAGGACTAACTAAGATGAATAACAATACCTAATACCAGCATCCCAGCCATCATAGATCGTCCTGTAGAAACAAGACAGACACACAAACACACCAACTTTTTAATACAGTGAAATAATTTACAAACTTTGTTCTGGTAACCCTAAGAGGAGGAAAAACTCATAAAAGAAATATTAACATTGTAGGTAAGTCCTGTAGCGTGCCGACACACACACACACACACACACACACACACACAGTCACACACACACAGTCACACACACAGTCACACACACACACACAAACACACACACAGTCACACACACACACAGTCACACACACAGTCACACACACACACACAGTCACACACACACCATATATACATATATAGACAAACGCACATACATAGACAGATAGACAGACAATAACAGACAGACAGATAGATTACTACAACCTCCTTTTCTCCATACGGCGGGAAATAATAAATGAAAGGTCAGCTGTCAGCCTGTACTTCAGCAGATGGGCGAAATCCAATCTGAGAGCTCCAAGCAATCGAGTGACCTTTGACCTCTACGACCTTGACCCATGACTGATCTCGACCAATAGCAAGCGGTGACTACAGTGATAACCAGAGGTAACTCACCTGCGAGTTTGGAGGCGCTAGTTGTGACCGTCTGAAAGTTAGCGACCGGCAGGCAGGGCAGGGAGGGAGGGGGGGAGGGGAGGAGGAGGGGAGGGGAGGGAGGGGAGGGGAGGAGGAGGGAGGGGAGGGAGGGGAGGGGAGGGGAGGGAGGGAGGGGAGGGAGGGAAGGGAGGGGAGGGAGGGAAGGGAGGGGAGGGAGGGAGGGAGGGAGGGAGGGAGGTTGTGAAAGGCAGGCAGGCAGGGAGGGAGGGAGGGAGGGAGGGAGGGAGGTTAGGTTAGGTTAAGGGCAGGCAGGTTAGGTGAGGGCGGGCAGGCAGGCAGGCAGGTTAGGTTAGGTTAGGGCAGTCAGGCAATTTAGGTAGATAGCTTAGGTTTAGCAGGCAGGCAGGTAGAGAGGGGAGAACCGGATTGACAGACAAACGAGAAACCAAAAAAATATGACAGACAGACAGACAGACAGACAGACAGACTGGCAGGCAGACAGACTGACAGACTGAGATTTTTACCAGTTAAGTAAACATTCACCAACACCGACAGACTGTGATATACGCAAAAAAAAAAATATATCATAATAAAAAATAATAACAATAAATATAAAATCCGACAGAACAAAATATATTCAAATAATCAACAAAGTTACACCGAAAACTTTTGTCCCTTGAAAAAAATTAAAGAAAAAAAAAACGAAAAAACGAAAAAATCAGAGAAAAAAAAACGAAAAAAAAAATCATGAAAAATAAAGGTAAAAGTATATGTGAAAGAAAACGGATAACGGTATAGATGAAAGAAAACAGATAACGGTATAGATGAAAGAAAACGGAAGAAAACTAGACTCATGCCATACTGTTACTTTCCTCGCCTCAACAGTAAATAAAGACGTCATCAATAACCCGGCAGAGTATCAACTATGAATCTCGATCAACTTCCCCCTTCCCTCTTCCTCTTCCTGTTCCTACCCTTCCTCTTCCTGTTCCTGTTCCTACCCTTCCTCCTCCTGTTCCTGTCCCTACTCTTCCTCCGCCTGCTCCTGTTCCTACCCTTCCTCCTCCTGTTCCTACCCTTACTCCTCCTCCTGTTCCTACCCTTCCTCCTCCTGTTCCTACCCTTCCTCCTGTTCCTACCCTTCCTTCTGTTCCTACTCCTAGTTCTTCTTCTCCTCATGTTCCTCCTTATCCTCCTCTTGCTCCTCCCTCTCCTCATCCTCACCTTCTTGTTCCTATTCCCCATCCTTCTTCTCACCCTGTTCCCCATCCTTCAGTTCTTCATCCTATTCCTCATCCTCCTTCCTCTACCCATTCCTCATTCTTCTCCTCATCCTCCTCTACCCATTCCCCATCCTTCTTCTCACCCTGTTTCCCCATCCTTCAGTTCTTCATCCTATTCCTCATCCTCCTTCCTCTACCCATTCCTCATTCTTCTCCTCCTTTCCATCCTCCTCCTCACAACTTCCCTATAGCAGAAACCCAACACTGGTGAAGGGATGGATAATGCAGGGGAGGGGAGGGGAGGGAGAGGTGGAGATGAAGTATTGATAGAGGGTAAAGGAAAGGGGGTCCAACGTTTGCCTATGGGGCCAACACTAACCTAAATAACGAATGGGAGAGACACCAAGGAGCTCACCTTCCCCCTCTCACCTCACCTCCTGTTACTCCTTAGGCAGTTCCGGTAGTTTCTAGATACATTCGGACACCCTCTGGGGGGGGGGGGACGTGTTGATAATTTAGGACACTCTCTAGGGGGTTTTAAGGGACGTGTTGGTAATTCAGGACACTCTCTGGGGGGAGGTGTTGATAATTTAGGACACTCTCTGGGGGGGGTGAGGGACGTGTTGATAATTTAGGACACTCTCTGGGGGGTGAGGGACGTGTTGGTAATTTAGGACACTCTCTGGGGGGTGAGGGACGTGTTGATAATTTAGGATACTCTCTGGGGGTGAGGGACGTGTTGGTAATTTAGAACACTCTCTGGGGGGGTGTTGATAATTTAGGACACTCTCTGGGGGGGGGGGGTGTTGATAATTTAGGACACTCTCAGGGGGGAGGGACGTGTTGATAATTTAGGACACTCTCAGGGGGTGAGGGGCGTGTTGATAATTTAGGACACTCTCTGGGGGTGTTGATAATTTAGGACACTCTCTGGGGGTGTTGATAATTTAGGACACTCTCTGGGGGGACGTGTTGATAATTTAGGACACTGGGGGTGTTGATAATTTAGGACACTCTGGGGGGGAGGTGTTGATAATTTAGGACACTCTCTGGGGGTGAGGGACGTGTTGATAATTTAGGACACTCTGGGGGAGGAGGGACGTGTTGATAATTTAGGACACTCTGGGGGGAGGAGGGACGTGTTGATAATTTAGGACACTGGGGGGGACGCGTTGATAATTTAGGACACTCTCTGGGGGTGAGGGAGGTGAGGAACGTGTTGATAATTTAGGACACTCTGGGGGGGAGGTGTTGATAATTTAGGACACTCTCTGGGGAGGGGGGGGTGAGGAGCGTCTTGATAATTTAGGACACTCTCGGGGGGAGGTGTTGATAATTTAGGACACACTCTGGGGGGGGGGGGAGTTGGGGGACGTGTTGATAATTTAGGACACTCTCTGGGGGTTGTAGGTGAAGCTTTGATAATTTCCCCCTCCTTCCCCCCTACACACGGTAAAGTTTAACAGGTCACGTGTAGCGGGGGGTGAGAAGAAAGAGGGTAAGGGAGAATGGCGGACTATCCTCTCCCTCTTTCTCCATAACACTCCTCCTCCTTCTCTCTCCCCTAACCTAACACCTCTCCTCCCCCCTCTCACCCCAACCTAGCACCCCCTTCCCTCCCACCTCCTCTTTCTCTCCCCTAACCTAACACCTCTCCTCCCCCTCTCTCACCCCAACCTAGTACCCTCTTCCCTCCCACCTCCTCTCTCTCTCCCCTAACCTAACACCCCCTTCCCCCTCTCTTTCCCTACCCTAGCCTCCCTCACCCCCCCTACCATAAACAACCACCGTTCCTGAAAAGTTGAAGAAAAAAGCGCCAAAAAATGAATAACAATAACAATAGTAATGAAAAGACTTGGCAATAAATTCTGTGATCACTCCGTAGTTGACTGCCTTCAATGGAGATTACATAATTACACTGTGCAATTTGTGTTTGTTTTTTAAAAAGGGTTGACTGTGTTTTACGAGGGCGTGTGTGTCATATTATGTAGGGTGAAGTTATGAGAAGCCTCGTCAGGACCTTTTTGTTAAAATTACTTCGTTTTCAAGTGAGCAACTGACTAACGCTCACTCGGCCGCCCCAAGGGAGGTTAGGCTCATGTCATACAACGTTCAAAAGCTGTCGATACAATCCAACTGGTGGCTTCACATTTTACGACAAGGCGAAGGAATATTTCACGAAAAACATAATAAAAATTTATCGCAATCTATCCCTCACGTCGTCCAGCAAAAAAAATCGTGAACGTATTGCATTTGTGGTGAGGGCCTCCAGCACCAAGCGGCCAACTGTCTCAATACTAAAACGCTTAGATTCACCGTTAAAAATTTGATATATCGGGAATTATTTATCCTAATGACTCTTGTAAATTTATAAAGTACTCACCACCTATGATTCTTCGATGGCGCTCTTCGGTGTTGTACTGGTAGTTGAGGGAGCAGTAGACGGGCGCCACAGCCACACTCACAATGCCGTATTTCACTTAATAAACTAATAACGTTTTTATTTTTCTTAACACAGTTACCACCAACACGCACTGATCCCTTGCTAAACACAATGGAAGTAATGAGTTGCACTGACAGGTTAAAACTGAGGTGGAACGACATAAACAAGGACTGGGAGAGCTTACAACGCGGGGGAGGAAGAGGATGAAAACACACGTATGTAAGGCAGGTCAGACAAACGCAACACCGTTTTCTACAGTATAATTCTAAACATTTGTAAATGCACAATCCTGTATCACGGTGTTGAATGGACAATTAAGTGAAATTTGTATCTTAATTTTCGTGTCCCGTAACTTTGCAATATAATGGGAGAAATTTCCGTTAAATCTAATATAATACTTCCTGTGAGCAGCAAACTTTAAAATGTTTCAAAAATTAGTTATAAATATTTTTATTGAGAATAAACACATGGTAATTTTTCTTTACACAATGATATACAGTTTGGTGAAAATAATAAATTTATTATCTGTTATGAACCTTCCGATCTGTTACTGCCTGGTGCTTCACTGCCAGACGTACGAGATTCTTACTACAACTCTTCTGCCTGGCGTACGAATGAACTAAGTTAGGCGAGAGTATTATCATATTTTCTGCATTACTTTTTTCAAGAAACAAATAACTAATGTTTTTCATCACTAATTTCAATTCGTTTCAAGAAAGTTGCAGTTTCACAAATTTAAAAATTATACAGTGAATATAATTTCTTAACGAATCGCTATTTATAAAGCAAATTTCTTGCTTTTAATTGATTTTCAAAACATTGACTACAAATCAGCACGCTATGAATATTTTTTATTCGTTTGTTTTATTTTAAAACCTCAAAAAATTAGCTCCTGGAGAAGGAGATAAATGTTTTAACCTGGCGCCAGCTCAGTCAGCGAGCCAATCACATTGTTCAGTACAGTGCGGGCGGTGTTGCCATAATTCTAACCAATCAGCGTGCATGTTACATTTCCAGCATAAAATGTCTTTCTTTGTGTCTGGCGGATGTGTTAAGCGTTATTAATTTTTTTTTTTACTTTATACACGGAATTAAGTGAGGTGCCTGCCCTTTGACACTCAAAATAGAACAAATTAGTGAACCAGAACAAGCAGTGTGAACAGTAAACAGAGAGGACGAGGACGAGAACTAGATCCATCCGGTCATTGGTTTGGTGAGTAGAAGATATATTTCATTTAATATAAATTTGTGGGGTTAATAATATGTTACATTAATAAGATTCTACCGTGGAAGTAGAAACATATTTCACCGTAAAACAAAACCCAATGGTATTATTATATTGCCGTAGTAAAGAATTAAGTCATTTTCTACTTTACAAAACTTGGAAACAGTGAAAATGTTAACTGGAAGCCTAGTTAGAAGTGGTAGGACTCTTGAGACAATTATATACTGTTAGACTTAATTTTAAATATCCTTAATACACAATAAAGGTCACAGAAACATATGATGGTATTAATTTATTACAGGAGATTAGAGAAGACGAAAATATCCTCCTTTTTGTACTTCATTTATCTGCTGCCGCCACATCACTCCAAGGTGTTAGGCCGCCACTGACCACTGCCTC